>SSNP01000014.1:5327310-5351583 GCA_006937955.1 Pachypanchax playfairii
ATTATTATTATATAACAGCCAGTTTGTGAAAAACAAAGTAAGATTCAACAGCTTTCAGAACCAATTACAGTAGAAACAAATGTTATTATCTTTATTAACAGTTATATCATTGGGAAGAAATGTTGGCCGTTTCCTCTGCTGCTCAGTTTGTTGGTCTTTGACTCCCATGAATTTAAATAGCCTATATGACTTCCTGCTTCAGCCACACAGTTGTCAAATTTTAATTATTTTTGCATTTCAAAACAGCTGCTCATCACTGTTGACTTCTTTCTTTCTTGAGTTTATATGAATTTACACAAGAAAATTAAACCATCAAATTAGCAAATGCTCTGTGTTCATTGGTCAGTTGGTCAAACAAATGCATACAGTATTTTTATTTTCTATTATGTTACACGGTATATGCGCATTGAGGTCCAATTAAAAAAAAAGCTTAGCTATGAACAGAAGTACTGAAAATGTTCAGGCTTAACATGTGAATTTAAAGATGCTGCACTCTTTTTGCAGCTCGGTTGTTTTGATATCACTGCTGCCTGAAAACTGTTGTTACTGCTGGCCAGATGATGTTAGCCTTTAGCAGCATTGTGTTCCAGACAATGAGGCCAGCAGTGCTGCTTGGATCAGGTGTCTGTGTCTGATAGCCAATACTGAGATCAAAAGACACATTTCTGCATGTTTTTAATTGAATTGAAAAGCATTAGCAACAGGGCTGAATCTCTGAATTATTAGGTGCATTAGGTGTTTGGCTTGTGATTGGATGGATGGGTTTGAATGCATATAACTGTGCACATGTGTCAGGTTTTTAACAGAAATGAGTGTTCTTAAAGTCAGAGAGGTGTGTGTGATGTTTTGTTATACTACACCTGTGACAGAGAGACAGCATCTAATTATATGTAGAGGTGCTTTAGTTCTTTTGATGTGAAGAAAGAATCAACAACAGGAGGAGTCGATAAAGGATGAGTCGGAGTCAGAAAGACTGCTGGTGGAATTCACAATTTCAAAAAAACATACAGATGTTGTTCATGTTTTCATAGATATTCAGAATTTTTAAAAGTAATTTGTCAATTCCTTCACATTCAGTTTTTATCCATGTTTCTCTTTCGCACTTGAAAACAAAAAGACATCTTAAATCCCAATTTTACCACTGCTTTCAATTTCCAAATTTATTTTAAACTATACTCACAAAATAAAGAATGAACTTTGTGCTTTAAATTCTTTGGTCTGAAAAGGATTTTTCTTTGCCTTTCAGGGGTGTTTTTAAAAGGGGCTTGATTCTGCTAAGTAGGGCTGCTAAGTGTGCAATCCCTCAATCCAATGTCCTAAATCCATGAGACTTTGAACATTCATACATATGGGGCAAAGGGAAATAAGAGGGGGGAGAAAAGAACATCAAATGAAAGGCTATTAAAACTCTGAAGATAAGAGAGTTATACAAATTTCATGTTTCATCTCTGCTCTCAATCCATCTCCCGCTCTCAATTAGGAAATGAAAACTACTATCATCTTAAGAGGTGAGATTACTCCCCTGACCTTCATGTCCTGTGTGTGTAATTCACAACAAAATACTCTACTTTTTGACTTTTACTATAATTAAGAAAATTCAATTCACTTATGACTTTTAAACCATCTTATTGATCTTCTTTAGTCAGTACTCCACTTTTAAAAGAAAAAAAAATCTCGTAACTTCTACAACTAAGATAAAGTCCCAGAGTGTATTAATATAAAAAGCTTTAGAAATGTTTGAGAGTGCATACATGTTTAGGACAAAGGATTCAGAGTCATGCTTCTCCTCCATCTGCTTCTACAAACCATAAATATAAAAAGTACTTGTTTAGCAAGTGCTTGTTTTGACAAATTGGTTGTTTTAATTTTTACGGATCTATGGTCATTAACATGTATTACTGAAAATTTAATTTATAGATGTGTACTGATGAATCTAGCACCAGCTTTCGTATTTCCTCCTTCTGCTGCACATCCTCCAGCAGACAGCTGATTGATCATTAAGCCTGTCAGTTGCACTGAAAAGGGAAAGTAAATTCGGCGTTCTGAATTAATAAAATTTAAAAATTAATTGTGTGTGCATGTGTTTTATGTGTCATACAGCAGTAAGGGGTTGCAAGAAGGGGCGGGGGGGATCCGGTGCACCGTATGTTCCATTTGCCCCCCTTTGAGCGCAGAACCCCTCCATCACCCATCATTTCTTTTATAGTGCATACTTACAGTGTTGTGTAAAAGTATTTGACTCTTTACAGATTTAATCTGTTTTTGCTTTTGTGTCAGATTAGAAAACAAATTTGAATCCAAAACAAATAAAGCCTGAATGAATACACAAAGATGACTGCAGAAGGCCCTTTTATTAAAAAAAAAAAGTTATTTACCCTTATTCAAAAACTGATGAGAAACAACAACATTGACTTTTATTAGTCTGTAAAAGGTTCACAAAATAAATTCTAAGGCTTTCAGACTCAAAACCACATTTACTCCCGCTATATATAGCTATAAAAAAAGAACAAAGGGTTTGGAGTGACCTCGTCAACACATGGATTTAAATCTGATCGAGAAGTTGTAGCATGAACTTAAACAGGTTGTTCATTCTTGAAGACTCTCAATTGTTACCGAAATAAAACAAATCAGCAGCATGGTTAACAAACCGATACCAATACAAATGCATTAGAATGGTATCGGCCCTGATACCCAATACCAGTATCAGTATCGGTGCAACCCTATTTATGATGATACTTACTTTTTAAAATATCTCAGCTGTGATGAACTTACCTTCAAACTGACTTTTGTAAAAATAAAAAATCAGAAGGAACATGACAACAAAAACATTTGGATTGTCAGCTGTTATGCTTAGACTGATGAAACAACAAATTTGGAAAATGTCTTCAGTAAATAAATGATCAATTGGCAAATCATTCTTTCATGAAGATGTGAACAGGAGAGTAAGGTGCAGCTTTATCTGTTACTGAGAGCAACAGGGTTTCAAACCTCATCACAGAAGTCACTGACCATATAGTTCCTGTAATAAAGTTGTGATTGTGCGTAACTCTAATGAATAACAGAAACTTGTGACATTAAAAGTTCAGTTTTTGTGATGATTATTTTGTCATAAAAAATATTTTTAAAAGCCCCACTGTAGTAAGTAGAGTGTTTTTGTGTGGATGAGACAGTCAGAAGTGGTTAGAGGAACTGTGGCCTCTTCATCACCCAGAGGGCTTTACAGCTACTTAGCTGATAACACATCGGACCATCTTTTCACACATTCTCCCTCACTATCTCACTTTACTGTTGGCATTCACTTCCTCACTTCCTTCCCTCTGCATATCTGTCTCACTCTCCATTCATTTCCTCCAGCGTTCTTTTTGTCTCTCTCTTACTCCTGTCTGCAGGAATGAATCAGACGTAAGAGGCCAAACAAGATTTTCAACCCATTGCTTTTGATTAAGTGACTTAACACAGAGGTCTGCGGCCCGGCAATATCACTAATGGTCCGTGGAAAGAGAGATACCGTGTTTGGGGGGGCATACAGAGAGCTAGAACCAGAAAAGAAAGACAGACGAAAGGCTAAATCTCTTGCAAGTAGTCCCATTATCTCTGGCTAAAGGAGAAAGTGATTATGAACTTAAAAGGAGCTTTGCGCTCATAGCTTTCTCCCTAGCAAGTTTAGTTGGAGAATTAAGATTAAGCTGGATTTAAATCCAACCAAAAGCCTTTTTGCACATGCAGAAAAGAAGGAAAAGTGGAAGCCCATTGTGCTACGGAGTGAAGAAGAACGTCTAACAATAGTGGCATTGTGCTTTGAGTCTACAGGTTTGGCTTTAAGCTCAGTCAAGACTAGAATTTGTGTCTTTTAGAAAAGTTGTCTCTTCCGCCTGCACGCTTGAAACTACAAAAAAAAAATGTTTTGTAAATTTTATTGACAACAACTATGTGTGGAAACAAACAGATGAGCATTTCCAGATTCCCTGTCTGGGTTTTTCAAGCCGACAGTTAATTCCCTAAATGTTGCTTTAATGGAAATACAAAACATATGGCGCTACTTATCTGATTTCCTACAGGATATCAAAACAATTTAGCATAGGATCTCTGTGATGACAGGATATACTTAAAACATTAGAAATACATTTTTATAATCATTTCTTAACCAGAGATTTCTTTGGATGATTGTTTTAAAACAGGAAATCCATGATTTGTCTTTTTTTTTTTTCTGTGTGTGTGTGTCAAACACATGTCAACAAATCCAAACTGTTTTTTTTTGTTGTTGTTGTTATTAAGGTGTGGCTTTTTGCAATAATATGATGCTTTTATTATCATTATTTGTTTTTAAAGTGTCTTTATTTGATTTTTCACAATCTACCCAAAGCAAATTACAATTATTTCTTTTCACAATCATAAATGTTGATCAAAATAAACAGCACGTTTAAAAGACAATGCAAACATCACTGAAAGGATCAAGGGAAAGAGAGAAACCAGATTTGAATTTCTCATGATGTTTTAAGGACACCAGTGAGACACAAAGTGACATATGAAGACCATTACACTGTTTGGATGCTGCGAATGCTATTGCTTAAATGAGGCAACATAGTGAAAATGAATTTGGTTGCCTAAATTTCATTGTTATTGCTTTGTGCTACAATCACAGTTTCCAAGAAACTAAGTATTGTCCCAGTGAGGTGAATCTATGAGTTTGTGAGAATGTGTGTGTTCAGGTGTTTATGTATATAAGCCTCCCGCTGCACGAATGTCTGCACTCTTGAAAGGATTTGTGAGAATGGAGTGCTAAACTCTGCACATTAGCGGTAATTATAGTCAGTAATAACCCTAACGAGGAGAGAGGGACAGGCTGCGTTCAGAGCAGCAATTACAAGTTAATCAGCTACCATGTTGTTGGGAGTAATTAGGCAATGTTGTGTAGAGGATTTAGATCTCAGATATTTACTGCTGCACAGTCAGAGAAGGTTGTGTGTGCATGTGTGTACACGTTTCAGACACTAGTATTAAATCTGAGCAGTAGAACTACCACAACTAACCATGAGGATGATGATACACTGAATGTGCTATTTTATTGTTTGAACTTTCATTTGAAAAAGAACAAAATGACCTAAATACACAACTATTTGTTTATAGTGTTGCTGTATTTTTAATGTTTTTTTTTAATTAGCTAGAAGGGGTTTGAACTCATGCAAACCTGAAATGACAGAGACCATGAATGACAGAAAGGCACAGAAAAATGACAGCTAACAACCAGCTTGCACAAGAACAACCATGCAAAATAATTTGTAATAAATAAGAATATTAAAAAAACAATCACTTTTCTGCTTGACTGCAAATCAAATGCTGGTCAGTAATACAAAGTAATACAAAGGACGTTGCACATAACCTTAAGCAGTTTGACTGAAATGTAGAAAACCTACATTTATTATAGTGTAAAATAAAAGCTGTTGAATAAATTCTGTGTAAACAGAGTGTACATAGTCAGCACACCTAGACACCACAGCTGTAGTGTGTATTCAGCTGTGTCAAGTTAGTTAGGAGTTAATGTGCTTTGATGGTGATCGTATGTGTGAGGCCTCTAATTGTTGGACTCACAGGAGGAAGCTGCGATTCGGTCCTCTGCCAAGTGCCATTTAGGGTGAGGTGCTAATAGCAAGGGTCTGACATTGATATACACTCCTTAATTGTATTTTGTGTTTAATGAGACAAGGGAGAAAGACAGAGAAAAGGTGAGTGAGAGCGGGAGAGACAGGGAGGGAAGAAAGTAGATACAAAAGACAGAAAGAGACAGACAGAGATCAGGCAATGACCTGTGTGATGCAGAGAAACTGTTCTGACAGCTCATTGCCCAGTTCTATCAACCCTGGTGTGTGTGTGTGTGTGTCTGTGTGTGTATGTGTGTGTGTGTACACTCATACACTTAATATGGAAATGAATATATTCTAAAACACATGATTAGCTAACAGTAAACTCTGAATCTGTTTATTTAAATGATCTCATGAAGTGGGTTCGTATTTGATTTCATGTGATCATCATGTCGAAATGAATGTATAAAATATCAAATTATCTTTGCAATTATCAATATGTTAAACAAACCCAATTATTTCTAGCATCTTGGTTTAATGGAAAAATCATTACAGACCACATTTTTTTATTTGTTAAGGGTATTAGGAATAAAATATATGTTTATGAGATTTAAAAAGTCATTGCATACAGCTGTTTTTATTTACATTTTACACATTGTCCTAACTCATTTGGAACTGCAGTTTTAAAAGACACAATTCTGATAGCTCAGTACTTATTTTCCTCAAAAAAAAAACAACCTAAAACATTTGAAAGAAATTGGCTGGTCCTACCAAAGACCCCCCCCCCCCCGAAAAAAGCAAAACAATTGTATTGAAGAACTTCATGATGCATGACAATGCTGTTCTGTTTATCTACATTGCAGTTTTTCATTAAAGTTATAAAACATGTTCAAATAACAAAAAAAGTGTCAGAGAGATAAACAGTAAAAAAAGGAAAGAAAACAATGTTTGACATAATTATAATTGAACACTAAATAATTTATCAAATAACACTTAAAAACAAATTTGGTCAAAAACTAATTAAAACTACACTCCCAAATCATTGAAATCACTGCATTGTCTGTCTGTGCACTTTATGCTGAGTGCCCCCAAATAATTTATCCTGTTAAAACAGGAAAAATAACAATTAAGTTTTGCCCTGGGACAACAGCTAATGAAAAGATAGCTGTAAATATATTGGGGACCAACGCAGGACATGAGAAGTTGCAGTCCGTGTCTGGGCGTCGTGTCTGAGAGGGAAGTTAAGTGGAAACACTGAAGAGTCTATTTGTAAACATTATGGGAACACTGATTCTGCTCTTCGTGTTGGTAATTAATTACCCTGATTGATTCTGACTGCAGCCTGCCTTTGATTGGCATTTCATTGTGATGTTCTTTAGTTAACACCCCCACTCTGCACTAATAACGCAACAATTAAAGCAACCATTTGCATCTAACATTATACCCTCTATTAGCTTGCAAGAGGAAAATGTAGCTGAAGGGAACAAGCGTTGCTCAAGGGAAATACAGAATCAATAAAACAAAACAAACTTTTTGTTTTCAAAAGTACACAACATAGAAAAATACCAAAGTATCAAGGATGTAAGTCTGTACTCTCTGCACTGCCTTCTTGATTTATGGGAACTGTGACTGTCAGTTGCATGACCCTGCGACGGTACTTCATGTCCGACCCTTGGTATCCTGACACACACTCCCTATCACACACACATAATCGGGTGGCCAGCTATCACTCGTTGGAATATGAGTTGCCATGCCAAAGATGTTGGGGGTGGAGAAGGGTCCACGAGCTGTCCTTGGGGCTGATTGGCGGAGAGTTGTCAAACAATCACAATGGTGGTGAGCAGCGGGTCTCTCTCCCCCGTAAAATCAATTTCAATCAACGTGGAGACGCAATATTATCAAATGTCAAGTCCACCGCGGCCCTCAGCTCTATGCTGCGGCAAAAAATTATTCCTGACAGCCACTTGGCGACTTAATTAAGTGCAACAAAAAAGGACGAGATGAGAGGAGGAGAGGAGGAAGTGGTGGAAAAAGACTGATTTTTAATGTTTTTTTTGTGGGGGTTGGGGTGGGCTACAGAGGGGTGAAGGGGATTTAGATTAAAAATGTCTCAATTGGTCAGTTGGTCTTTTTGTTGGTTGATTGACTATATTGTTAAGGCCTTAGAAGGATAGCCTCACTGGGGAGTGCTGAGGAAGAGAGGGAGGAATGAAGGGGGGGCACAGGGTGACAAATAAGGAAGATTCACAAAGAAACAGAAAAAAGTCAAATATGGAGAAAGAACATGGAGACAGTAGAAGGAAACTCTGTGACAGATGTACAACAGGAGCTATGAAAATTAGACTAAACTTTGAAAAAAGTTACTGTAGGAATGAAAACATGAAGAAATATATGGAAAGAAATGTGAGAAAAGGGGATTCAGAACAAAGCATGAGAGGAAAATAGATAAAAAATGCAAAGCGAGATGAGAGGAGAGAGACACAAGTGAAGAGATACAGGAAGAAGAATAGAAGAGTAAGTGGTAGTTTATCGACATAAGATCCCCCTTCAAATACACACGCACACATACACAACCTCCCGTCAACTGGCCAGCGCTGTTCATATTGAAATAATTCCTTGGGAAATAAATCACATTTCGATTGGCTGGTAATTGCTGAGGATCGATCAACACGTTCTGCTTGGCTCTCTCAGGGATTTTCCTCCTTTTTTCTACAACACACACACACACACACACACAAACACACATATAAGGATCCCGATGGGGACCTTAAACCTCGAGGGAAAACTGATACCTGATTGAGCGAATCAGTAAACATGAGCTGCTGATTGTTCCTATGCAGATGAATATGAGGTGGTTGATTGAAATGAGGAAAGGAAGGATGAACTTGGAGAAGGAGGGTGAGGAAAAAAAAGAGAAATAAACTAAATACACCACAGACAGATGACTTGTACATTGTAGAAACTCATAACAATGTGAAGCTAAAGATCAGCCAAAATATAAATACCATAACTTTTACTGTATCATAACCACTTTTATTTCCCCTGCGTATGTCTCACCTTTTAAAATGGCTGTGAGACTGTGCTGCAAAACATTGTCTGATTCATGAATGAGTAATTCTGATCAATTCTGCAATCAGTCAGCGGTTAGAGGTCCATCTCCCTCATGTTAAAGTATGATTTATAAATGGCTAGAGGTCATTATGACACTGTGGATGCTTTACCATGCTAAATGAGAATGGCCTTTCTACTCATGTTTTCTGTGTGACAGGGACAAGCAGGTTGTCAATACAGAAATGACCCTGCTGGAGGGCTGAAAAGACCCACACCTACACACATATACACACAAACATCAGCGTAACACCACATGCCTATTTGAGCAGGTTTAACAAAAACTCCTGGAGGATTAAAACCAAGTCAAAATGCATGAATGCAGACATACCAACACACGAATGCCCCTCAAAACAAAAAGGTAAACTAGATATTTTTTGTGCCCGTGCAGTAGCGCCCATTCTCATCTCTCCACGTACATAAAAGTACAGTAGTATATATACTCACACCCAGGCAATGGATCAGTCAATACACACATTGATCACCCTCTGATTTACAGAAGCGGCAAGCACAGAAAACAGCAGCATGGATTTTTGTTTCTATAAAACGTACAATTTATTCACCTTTTAGAGGCAAATCAATGGGATTTGTTGGCTGTGGAACAAAAATTCTCTCAGATACAGCGTAAAAAAATCAGACAGAGTTGTTATTCAAGCATACTTTAAACCTCCAGCATGGCTGCTGCTGAGTTGACTGGTATTTTTAGGGTTTAGATACATGTACAGAGATGGGCTAAGTTGTCAAGGACGAAAAAAAAAAGTTTACAGATATTTGAATTTCAATTTAGTTGAAATTTCACTTTTTAAAATCCTGAAGGAATTCAAGGTTTCAAGCAGACAGCATTTATCAAAGCACAAGCAATGAAAAAAAAAAAAAAGAAACAGGTCAAATGGAGTAAATAAAAACAAAAAGGACAAGTAGTGATGAAACCTATTCAGTTTTGGAATGCATAAAAAAAGAAAGAAATGTATTTATAAGTAAACTATGTGAAGTGTCTCTGCCTAATGAAATTTATTCTTACAAATGAGCCAAAGATTGTAGAATATGTGTATAGCAACTGTACAGTTGAGAATAATTCTAATAACATCCCAGACTGAAAACTCCCAGCCATTAAGAAACAATTCAGGTTGAGGTCAAACTATCATGCGACAGCGACACAAGCCAGCAACATGCTCTGTTACAGAGTTATCAGATTGGAGGGAATTTTGGGGTATTAAAGCAGTTCAGGGGTGAAAAAAGCTAGATATGAAGTGTCATAAGATTTGGAGTGAAATCTTAATTCTGACTTTGTTTTACAAAGTCTAAAAAGATGTAAATTGGTTCAATTCAATTCAATTTTTCCTCCATGTTTTCCTGGAGATGACCAAGAAGCATCCTGTCAGCTCATTGGTCAGTCAATGAAACCTCCGCTGATTGGTCCTCATCTTGCCAGCGATGAAAGGATTGAAATTTTCTCAATTTTCTGGGATTGCATCACAGGCCTGCATGTGCACGATACATGCACGAGCACAAAATTTCACATGCACGATTTTTGCATTTCACTTGGCAGGAGGGAGACTTTATCGATTATCTCTTTGTCGAGCATGTCTCATTGAAAATGAGTGCAGGAGAGGCAACATCGCCTCCTGTGTGTTGAGCGCCTAAAAGTTAAGGACCAAATAATGATGAAACAAAAGAAAAACAAACATTGAATAAAGACTCTCATCTAATCCACTGTAACCTTTTTAACCTAAAGTAAACACAGTGAAACTATCATTGTATAGATTTCTCTGTTTACTTTTTATTGAGTTTCACTTATGAAGTTTGTAACACATCCACGTGTGAGCATGCACACACACACACACTCACACCTCAGGGTGCTTTGTTTAAATAAGCATACCTGTATCCCTGCAGGGAGGTCAGAACATCCATCTGTCTATCCCCACCCGAGGTCATCGCACACTGAGATACAGAATCAGGCTTCTTTTGTTTTCTCTGTTACTCTCAAACTAAACTACACACATACACACTCCCTTCTTCCACCCTGCAGCCATCATTTAGTGGTTTGTGTTCAGAAAGTGTTTTGGATGTGTAACACCAGAAATGACATGAAAAGACAAAACACTGTCCAGAGGTCAGTGTGTGGGAGTTTTGTGTCTGTGTCACTTGTAATGCAAGCTAGCCACAGGAACCTGTGGTGTTTGGCTCATCCTCCCCACTCTCGTAATATATTATCACTAAAGCATTTTATTTATTTATTTTAGGGGAGACATGAGATCTTTTTGTTTTGTCATTTCTGAGTAAGAAAATTTAAATTGTTTAATTTCTGTGTTTTTTTCCTCTACCCAGAAATATTATCTGCTTTAATGCTTTTAGATATTAAAGAATTTTGAATTTGATGAAGTATTTCATGACCTTCCTCTGGGATTTCTTCTGTTTTACTATAACACAGATGAATTAGAATGAAATAAAACAGGACAGAGATGCAAATTAATATAAATGAAAGAAAACAGATCAAGTCTACTTCTTTGTTCTTGGAAATATTTTTAGACTATGTGACCTTTAAAATAAAAAGATACAGACCAATAATACTGGTGATAAGATGAAACACAAATCACAAAGTTTCTACACTAATTAAATATCAGGGTTAATTTTGATCTTTTTTTACCATACTGTATATGCAAACAATATTATTTGTAAACTGAAAAATTTAGAAGATAAGTTTTTAAAGAATAAAAGCCAGAATATTTGTGTCTCTGCTGCACCAGAATAACGTTGTAAACCTACCAGGCATAAAATTAACATTGTTGAAATGAGTTTTAATAAAGAGTTAATGTGTTTTAAAATGAATGCACATAGCATATGTGCCGTAACGTTGTTTTATTTGCTAAATCACTTCGACCATGTTGCAAATGAGTCCATGATTCATAAAAAGCTTTACGTAAACTCATTTGAATAATTTAAACGAGGAGCCCAAGTTCCTCTGAAATGTCCAAAATTCTGAAATTTTTATTTGAATGTCAACTAAAAAAGAGCTCAAAGTAAAGGTTCTTTAAGAGCAACAGCTTACAGACACATGTGATTTTTTAAGACTGAATGGATGCTTAATAATAGTTGAGTAAATGTGAAATTGTACAATTACACAGTGCATTGAGACTATAGGTAAAATTATTATTTTTTTATTATTATCATAAATTTGTGGGAAAGAAAAGGCATCATAAGCTCCACCACGTGCACATAGAAACAAGTGAGGGTGTTTAATTCAAGCAGCACTGACAGGTTACATAAGATACTTATCCACAACATGCATATAGGTTTACATATACATTTCTAACATACTTAGACATAAATCATCACATTTTAACCACAACATAAAATAAGGATGTTGTGGTTATGAAGCATTAGCAGGTGTATTTACCATCCTGACCATCACTTAACAGAACTCACTTTATGCCCGTGTGTTTGTGTGTGTGTGTGTGTGTGAGTGTTTATGTACGTTTTGTGTGGGGAAGCTTTTAGTGGGATGGAGACTGAGCAATTCCTCTTCTCTAACTGCCAGAGAGACCTCATCTTGTCTCTGGTTGTTGCTCTATGACTCCGGCAAGCACACACACTACTCACACCTCAGAGAGTGCACGTTCGTCCCGGTTTGCCTTCTCCACACACACAGTGCTCCACACCCCGCCCTCACACTCCTTTTATGTTCTTAAATATTGATAAGTAGCTTTGCAACATTAATATCTTAGATGGCTTACAAGAACACTTAAATAAAATCTCACTTCCCCCTCCCTCCTTCTCCCCCTCCCTGCCTCTCCTCCAGCCTCTCTCTTGTTTTTCATTTGTGTAATGCATTTGTATGTTTGGGAAGCGGAGGGAGGGGGGCTGAGGGATAGAAGAGGATTAAAAGGAGTGTGTGTTTGTGTAATGAAAGTGAGTACATTGTTTTTACATTTCACAACAAATTGGCAGGAAATTGTCCAAAACCGCACAAAACAGTTTATTTATTTTTTCCTTTTTGAGAGTGTTACATTAGTAAATTAAAGTTTTATGCTGCAACAAAAAACTGTTGTGTTACAATTTTAATAATCATTTAAACCAGTCTACGTATATTCTACCACACAAAAGTTCAAGACAGTTTTAACATTTGTGTGTGTGTGATGATTTACTGATGAGAATAAAAACGCCTTCATCAAAAAGTAATTCCAAATGCTGCGTTTAGATTCGAACGAGTACGATTTACTACTTGTTCAAACATCAATTCTTCTGAGATGATCACTGATGATTCTTTTTTTTAATCATCTAATATATTTAAAAATATGTGCACAGATTTGACGTGACATATTTGAACATGTGTCAGACACAAGAAAGAGAAAACATGAATAAAGACAAATACAAAATCAAACCAAAAAAACATGTTTAAAAAAATCAAGAACAGCTTCTGTGAGAAATCATCAACATCTTAACTATCTGTTAATATTATTGTACCTTCTAACAATGAGTTAACACTCACAAACATCATGTATGATTGTGGTTTTTTTTTTTTTTTTTTTGGGTGTGTGACTTGACAAGAATTAACCCTTCAGAGGTCCTCAGAGGCTGATGGAGCGTTTTAAAGGGATTAGAACCGGATTAGGGACCAACAGGGAGGGATTAGCTCCCTGACTCTCATGGCTGCTCACACAACAGTTATTAGACACACAAGATTTGTTGCAGACACATGCATGGATGTGTGTCTCGCCAACAAATATTGCACATTCAAAAGTCTTTTCTGTAGGCAGGAAAATACAAGGACTTGTACTTCTCCCTTATTCAGAAGGAGTTTGCATTTTGTTTGCAAAGTATTTTTTTCCTGCATTTCGGCAAAGTCAAATCACTTTCTAACAAATGTGTCTATAAATATTTTCTCAATTTCTATTTTCTCTTCATTCTGAGTATCATGTGACCACAGGCATTTGTGCATACACAGACAAAAAGGCCCTCTTGGCCGTGTATTTACCCGAGCGAAGCATCTTCCTTCAACAAGATAAATATTTGGTCCAGAGCGTTCACCACTTCTATGTTTGCATGCTGCGTGTGTGTCACAGGGTGGTTTTTTCAGGGGAAGCCAAATGGAGAAGAGTGATAGGCTGACGCACAGTGAAGTTCATCAAAGTCATGGCATGAAAAGGCACTCATTTTTCATTGGTTGAGGGGTCCCACGCACCTGCAACCTGCAGCTCTGAGCCCACCTGAGAAAGGGAGCTGGGATGACGGGTGGGGGAGAGAAAGACTGTGACAGAGGAGGAGTGAGAGTCGCCAGGAGAAACCAAGAGCACGAGGGAGGGAGTGCACGGGTGATACTGGTGGTTGGGACAGTTTGAACGACAGCATTCTCCCTTTTACATTTCACACCCGGACGCTCCTTGTGCCGCCGGAAGGAGGAGGCAGCGAGGAGGCGTGGAGGAGGTGTGTGTGCTGTGAGTTGTTTGGCTCAAGGGAGAAAGATGGGGAGATACATTCTGAAGATGTTATTATTATATGTTTACCTTGTTTTGGACTCACGGGGGAACTAAAAAAAGACACACTCACACACTCCAACACACACTCAGACAACACAAACAGGATTTTACACTAAACATACAAGTAATAAACATGTACCTCGATTATTGGTCACTTACAGGAAGGACAGTAGAAGTTACCTGTGTTACCTCTGACAGGCATATTGTCATTATTACCTCCACCAAGGAGGTAATGTTTTTATCAGGGTCTGTCTGTCTGTTAGCAGGATAACTCAGAAACTAATGGATGATTTTGATGACATTTTCAGGAAAGGTCAGAAATGACCCAAGGAAGAATTGATTAGATTTTGGGGGTGATCCAGATTACCGTCTGGATCCGGGAATTTTTTTAAGGATACAGACATTGTACTTTCTACAATATGTCCACTTGGCGGAGGTCTGCGCTCTCCGAGTGCTTTTCTAGTTCAAATTATTTTTGAACAAATCTATAACTAGGAATCCTGCAGATTATATCTCAAATTGTATTCATGTCTTGAAATCATGTTTTTGTTATGAGAGGAGAAACGTGGCTTTCATGATATGGACCATATGGATATGTTGTTGTAGGAACCAGACCTGCGTTCGAGTGTGTCTATGTGGCCTTGTGATGGACTAGTGACCTGTCCAGGCTGTAACGTCCTCTTGCTCACAGACTGCTGGTGCTCCCTGCAGCTCCCCGTGACCCTGTATTGAAAATGTATGGAGGATTGGAAAAAGCAAAAAGAAACTCATTAAGGCTTTCAAAAATTACTGTGTAAAGAGTTTTTGTTGTGAACGTGGTTAATTTCTGTGTAGGTTATTTTACAGGTTCTACATTTTTTAGCCTTCTTCTTCCTTGGCTGATTCAATATCTGGAGACTTTCAATATTCAATTGCTGTGAATAGTTTAAGTTTAAGTCAGTGCCAGTTTATCTGGACTGAATAGAAAAAAGAAGGAAAAAGTAGTAGCAACATTTTGGGTTTTGGAACATG
This sequence comes from Pachypanchax playfairii, assembly GCA_006937955.1. Classification (NCBI taxonomy): domain Eukaryota; kingdom Metazoa; phylum Chordata; class Actinopteri; order Cyprinodontiformes; family Aplocheilidae; genus Pachypanchax; species Pachypanchax playfairii. The sequence continues at coordinate 5,342,486 of SSNP01000014.1, forward strand.
CTGCTCTATGATGAACCAAACAGAAAATTACACGAGCAGCTGGTCTGAAATGACTAAATCACCTATGTCATGAATAATAAAACTGCAACCGTTTCTCTGTTCACCAAAAAAAAGTTTTTGTTGTTATTAAAATATAAAATGCTTTAAAGTATGCTCAAAGTGTATCAAGTGACTTTACTTCCTTTCTGTGTGTGAAGGACATTGCAGATATTAAAAGATTAAAAATGTTGCCCAGCCATAGTTTTAAACATTCTGTGTAATATTTCTCTTTTATCGTGGTGGTGCAGCAATTTCAATGTGAAATATTTGTTCTTTTTTAACCACAGTAGGTAAAAAGAGTGAAAGAGAACCATTACTTCAGTTTGTTGGCAGTGGGGTGTCACCTGAGGTCATCATAACCGTGTGATGTCCATCGTGTCTGTCAACAAACGTTTGATTGTACGCACTCCTCATCGTTGCCCCTGGCGATAGAAACCCTGTGTCTGTCTGCTAGACTACACGCTGTACTGGACCCATAACTCAACCACTGTCATGCAAAAACACACACACTTACAGAGATACACAGTTTCAGGTAAACTCACACACAAATAGACAAAATGTGACAGAAACATGGACTCCTAAACACACGGTCCAGCAGACAGACATATCACTTGCACACAACGTCTTGCTGCTCTGGTCCAAGCATCCAGACTCTCACTCACAACAGACGACTTACACTGGAAATGAAGCTAATCCATCACCAGAAACACAAACACACACATACACACGGCCAGTGCTGTCACCTTCACAGCTCAACTATTATCAGTTTGACATCCATGCCTCCTGGACACTGTAGCCGCTGTGATAAATTCATAAATGCACATGTGTATGCATGTGTGTACATGTGCATTTATGCATGTCCAAACGCAGCATAGAAGATTGTTCATAGTCCACAAATGATGTGCTCTCACCTCTTTCATTTCTTACAAGTCGTTTTGTGTTTTACATGAATTCATGGACATAAATATATCAAATACTGTCTAAACACATTGTCTTGTTAAAGTTCCTTAAATGTCATAAAACTTTATCACTGATCAACAGGTTTAATCAGTCATAGGTAGATGTTGCTATTAATTAAGCTTATCCACAGCTGTGATGTCACAGTCAGTTGTGCATGTTTTTTTTATGAGTCAAAAATCACTTTTTGGCAATAGTTTGTCATGTAAAATGAAACATTTTCCCTGCTACAGGCAAAAATAAATAAATAAAATACAGGCAACTATAAATGATACAAAACTCAAAGCAAAATCACCCCCAAATCAACAAGAACACAAATTCCTCAGAGGATCAGAGGTGTGTATGTTTGACAATTTGTAGCCGGCAGTGCTGCTGTCCCATCCAGCAGCTTGCTGAAGGCTACTCCAGCGTTGTTTCATGGCTCTCTTGTTACTGGGCTGTAAATTCAGCGGATGGCTCCTGTCTCTGAGTATTGATCCACTCCGTCACCTTGAACCTCAGTATTGACACATGGGGCGACGCTGAGCGGGGAAAAGCGGCAATTTACCGACCCTCAATTATGACATTCATAGATGATGTCACAACAGGGGCATGGGGCTTTGAGACTCACATGCAGTTTGTCGAGGGATTGAATCCATTTGTCTGAGCTTTGTGCAACAAGACACACCCTCAAATACACACAACAAGTAAAGGCTCTTCACCCTAAACAGCATTTAATGGCACCCAGTGTGCTTGTGTGAGACGTTCATGTTTCTGTGCACTCTGTGTGTGTGTCTCACCTCTGACAGCAGTTCTCTCTGTTGTCCTTTCAGTCCCCAGACAGATGGTTCACCGGACCGTATCATTAGCAGAATAGAGTTGACCATTATAATGCCATTTTGAATACTTTATGAGATTGAATAAGAAAAAAATGCTTAATAAGAAATGCAATATGACAAATATTTATAAAATGTGCTTGCCTAACTTTTGATTTGGAATCATATCCTTCATTAGTCAAAACTAGTAAGTGGAGGAAACTTGGAGAAGAAACTCAATCGGTCCTCAGCAGCATGAATTTGCAGTTTATCAGAGAGTTGAAATCAGGTTTTAAATGTGTATCAAGAAATTCAAGAAATGGAGCCTGTTGAAGTAAAAAAAATGACAGAGATTTCTTTTTTTAATCCTAACAAAACCAAACTTTCGCCAACTCTGTGTGCTCATTTTGATGGATTGTGGCTGAAAATTGGATGTTTTGTGTGTGTGTGTGTTTTATCCAAGCGAGAGCATATCAGATGAAGTAAATGTCAAAAAACAGATTATTTTTTTCTAAAGTTTGACATTTAAAAAACTTGCTACTTAACACTCAGCTAAAATAATCAACCCATTAATCAATCAGATGACTAACAGAAAAATACATTAATGTAAAACATATATACATATGAACTTCTAAGTAATTTTGAAAGCTGAAGTAAAAAATATAAATATGTAAAATTGTAACTAAAAAGCAGTTGTATTTGAGGGTGGAAGTACATTTTAGGGCTTCCATATTTTCAAAAACATTAAATGGTTATTTGAGGACATACTTATGAATTCTCAATAACCCTACATTGGGTCTTGACCTCCACATGAAACGAACTGCTATATTGCATTACAAATGGATTTCAAATTGAACCCATATCAAATGTCACATATCTGATTCAGTAAGTAGTGGCCAGGGGCCACCCAGCCATCGTTAATACTGTATTCACAATCCATTGATGAGATCATGAAAAACACTCTGTGTATATATTTTTGTGTGTTTACTCTCCTAAGACTCACCTCGATGCACTGACACTCATAAATACACACACACATACACACAAAGATACTGTCCCACTGGGTCTGAGTGCTCTGAGTGTTGACCGCTGAGGATGTAGGTCAGAAAAAGAGGGCAAAGACAGAAAGGGGCTCTTAACAGGACACACAGATGGGCTGCAGTCATACAGACAAGATCACATGAATACACACGTGCACATGCTTCGGGAGGTCAGGGTTCACCTGCAGCAGCTCCGGTCACTTTCCATCCATTAGTTTTATTATAAATGATGAAGTCAAATTATTGAAAAAGTTTTGAAATACAAGCTGATGGTTGAATTTAGAAGAACAAAGATGGAGGATCAGAATCAGTTTAATGTCTGATGAGAAAGAATCAGTGAAAAATGGCTCGAAGTGTTCACGGTAAATACGTTCTGCTGTAAGATTTCATCCAGAAATTAGATTTTTTTATACTAAACCTGCTAAATTAAAAAATCTCTAATTGTGCTGATGGGATAAAAAAGCAAGTTTTACATATGTGTAACTCTGCAACAGCTGTACAGTTGGTTAGCATTGCTGCCTTAAAGAAAAAGATCATAGATTTAACACTTGGCTAGCCTTTTTGGTGTTTGGAGTTTGCACACGTGGGTTTTCTTCTGACAGTTAATTGTTAATTTGGCCCTAAGTGTGAGCGTAAAGGGATGTGTCCCTGTGATGGTCTGGTGACCTGCGGAATGTAAAGTTACATGCTGCTCAATTAGAGATACACAACAACTCCTTAAGACCTTGAACATGATCAAATGGGTATAAAAAAGATGGAAGAATTGTTGGATGTTATTTTATTTGTGGTGACTCACAGATCTGCTTAACTCTTCGCTCAGACAAGACCTGGAAGATGTTTAAGTAATCACTGATCAGTAGCTGCTGCTGTGACCCTCAAGTGACAAAATGTAAAAAACAAAAGTTTTATTCCAAACTTAAGTATGAATCATTATACCATTTGTAAGAAACTGATATCATTGATTTGAGTTGTTTTAGTTGACAAAATTGTGCTCTCAAAATTCCAGCTTTGATTATCAGTCCTCCCTTCTTGTTGACAAGAAGACATTAACAGCACTCTGACCAGTGTCTCTGACTGCTCATAAGTACTTCATGCAATAATATAATAAAAAATTAAATGGGATATGAAACAAAATAAATGGAAGTTTTTACAAACGTACAGAATCTGTGGCTAAGCTAGAAATCCACTGTGACCTTTCAAGAGTAAACTTGATGATTTACAATTTTACTTATTGATCGTAAATTAGATTTATAGCATATATGTCACTAAATTAAATGTTCCTATTTGAAACTGTTAAAGTAATTAATTAAAAAAAACAACTTTAATTGTCTGTTAGCGTGTGAGGGATCATATTACATGCCCTGTAGAATAATGTCTCTGAACATGTATTTCCATGTGTGCACATGACTGTCTCCCCTTATTTCACAATGTTTTCCCATGAGAGAGTAGCAGCCATTTTGTCCTGTCACTCCTCCGTGTTTTTTTCCCCCTTTGCCTGTCCAATAATGACAGTTTAATTTGCCATCCAATTACACCTGAGCGGTATTTAAATGAGCCAATCAGGACTTCTGACAAGATGACTAGTTGCTCCAGTTAGCACTCTGATGCTGAGGTCGATTTACTCTCCTACTCATTTAGTGATACTGTTGGGAGCCTCTATCAGCATCTCTGGCTGTGTTCTAATGTTCTTTTCTTTCTGTCCCTTCACTTACAAGATGGACTGGGATGTTTTCAGGTCTGCTGCCAAATGTCTGGATGAGTTTACAGATGCTGTAACATTTTACATCAGCTCCTGTGAGGACAGCTGTTTACCAGAGTGAGTTACAAACCCTGGTTCACAGCTTAATTCAGGCAGCTGAGGTCAGAAAAGGAAGCTGTGTTTAGGAGTGGAGACCTGTAACACAGACACAACACCTGTACCACCTCAAAAGCAAACAGTGTTTCTAAGAGACAGAACCTCTGCAAAGCACCTGGACCAGACTCTGTCTCTCCATCCACCTTGAGTATATGCTGACCAGCTGTTTCCAGTGTTCACTGATATCTTCAGCTCCTCTGCAGACATGCCAAGTACCAGCCTGCTTCAAAACCTTCACCATCATCCCCAAAATGCTAAAGGATCACATGTCTCAGAGACTAAAGGCCCATCACCCTGAACTCTGTGGTCAGGAAGACGTTGGAGAGCCTTGTGCTGACCCACCTTAAACACATCACAGACCTTACGTTTGTTATGCTTTTCTTAACTCTCTGCACACTTTCACCCAAGAGAAACGTCTTGTATTGTGCAGATATTACAAGGTAATAAATCAATTCTGATTTTGTGTCTATTTTTACTAAAAAACAATGTCGGTCAGACAAAAGGGAGGAAGTAAAAACCTGAAGCAAAGCAGACATGGAGAAACAAAAGAAGAAGGAACAGACGGAGGTCGATCTTAATCCTCTCTTGCCCTGGGTGTAAATAATTTTAAGCATCTTATCCTGCTCATTTATGTAATGGCAGGTTGTATTATGGTGAACATCCTCCGCTGGAGGCCCAGAATCCTTTGCTGCATCTTTGTGTGTCTGTTAACAATGTTCATTAATTAATATAAATCGTTTGAAATACCTTAATGTGTAACTGTGTCTTTTTATTGTAAGTATTTTCCACACAAAATACTTTGATGGTCTTTTTGTTGACATTTTGTACGTGCGTGCGTGCGTGTGTGTGTGTGTGTGTGTGTGTGTGTGTGTGTGTGTGTGTGTGTGTAGGTTTTTGTGTGTCTTTGGGCGCACTCCTTGATTAAAGAGCCTCTGTAATCTCCTTTCTGCTTTCCCAAGGTCCCCCATAGACATAACTACCACCTGATCACACAATAACTGTAACTATGTTATTTTTTAATACCGAGCGATGGTAAGTAAAAATAACCTGAGCCTAATATCTTCAGATTAAATACATCTTTTAGAGTCTGACTTTGGCCTGCTGACTTGCTTTAAGCTGTCCTCACATACACACAAACAGACACAGACACTGTTCAGGCTCCATATGTACGTGTTTATAATCACAGAGGCATAATCATACTTAAAGATATTAAATGAAGCTGTGGAAGGCTTTGCAAATTGCACTTAAATGTGTGACCTGAACTGAGTGTCCTTTTGGTGTCCAGGAAAAATTACTTTGCTTGATGAGGATGAAGCAACTGTGCAGAATCTATATATATATATATGTGTGTGTGTGTGTGTGTGTGTGTGTGTGTGTGTGTACTTTAGTATATTTCCTCTTTATATGCATATAAACTAATTCAGTGCAGCCTTTCCTAATTAGGCTACAAATATGTAGCCTACAAGAGAAAAAAAAACACTAGCTTTTTTAAATGTTGTTTTTTAAATCAGAACTTGGGAGATTGACTCTTAATAGAATGACATGTTTACTGGTAATTTGCCACTACTTGTAAAACTAACAAACAAACAAACAAATAGAAGAGGTAAAAAAAAAGAAAAGAATGATGCAAATGTAAGAAAGAAAAGTTTATAGTCATGAGTAAACAAATGAAAGAGACAGTAGGGAAATCAGCTGGTTTATGTTTTATCTGTTTGTTAATTATTTATCTGGCTAATTTCCTTCTGTATTTAGATTATTGTTCAGTACTGTTCATTTGAGAATCAGACCAATAAACAACAGGAAGTTAAATATGAAGAAGTGAAATAACTTGGGAGTAAACTGGAAGGATTAGATGAAGAAAAAGATGGTTAATAAGAGAACAACAAAAGAAAAATTCTCAATATTTGGGATTTTTTGGCAGCATTCCAGTCATCACTCTGGGAAAATGATTCAGACTCTCTTATCAAAATGAAGGGCTCAAGTGCATGGCCACCGAGGAGAGCAGGGCACATATAATGTCTGAATCAGAGGCCTTTGCACATAAAAACACCCAGATTCCTACATTTAGGTGGAGCAAAGCATGCTGGGCTTTCCTAAAGCGAGAGCTGCCCTGCTGTGCGACTGACAGTATCCTCCATTAACTCCATCACACATACATGAACATGTTCACATCTCATTGTCACAGACACACAGACAGGGAGAAGTTAGACCAGATGAAAAAGAGAAGGGATAAGGTTAACAGAAGAAAACAAATGAAAGGAGGTGTAAACAACAAAAAAAGAAAAGTAGATGAGAGATGATCAGAAGACGAGGTAGCTGCCAAGGAGTGGATTTAATGGAAACTATTAAAACAGACAGAAAAAATAAATGAAAAACAGAGAAGTTGAAACAAAGAATATGGCGAAAAGGTAATTTAACTTTCAGAGGAGAGCAAACATGAGTGATTGTGTTGAATCTTCTTTGTTTGTGTTCCATTTGTGTTTGTGAGAAGAAAATGAGCATCAGCAGCTCAGTTAGTTAGTTGGTTAGTTAGCAGGGGAATCAGTGAGTACTTAGGCTCCAATTATCCACTAAATCTGCCTCTCTTTCTAAATGAGATTATTGCCACACAGAGAAGCTGCGTCTCCCATTGGGTTCCATTAACTTTGATTACTCCTCATTATTTACTTACAGCTCTGCTGTTATTATTACTTTCATTCACACACACATATGATAAAAAGAAACTATGAGAGGAGGGGCCATGTAAACAGGGAGCTGTACATAAACACATTTAATGGAAATGTATTATTCAAACATAGAGATACATGTATTTTAAGCCCCAAAAAAGAGAATTTGTTTCCTGGAGTAGAATTTGAAAAATAAATAATATAGACAAATGGCAAAAAGTATATAAAAAAGATTAACTCTTTGCTTTCTGTTTAGAAATTATGAGTATGTTTGTAATGTGATACAGTCAGATGAAAAGCTACAGTGCAGTGAGGGTGCTTTGCACGCATTTAAAATGGCTCGGATCAAAGACAAATACGCTAATTTTGTTTATAAAAACTGATTTAAAACTGTTTTAAAAAGGTCAATTTCTGCACGTCAGTGCAGCGATGGCCTATTTGTCTTATTCCTTGATTTTTTTCCATTTTAACACCATGCAGAATGCTGCAGTCAGCTGCGAGACACACCCGTCTGACTGACTGAAAATAAGTCACACTGACAAACTGATACAGAAACACAGCGAGAGACGCAGCATCAGCTGATCAGCTGTCAGCTGGAACATCTGCAGTCAGGCTGAGAAACATATCAGTCAAACAAAAGAAGTCAGAAGGACTCTTCATTGATTTAATACTGAATCCCGCCGTAAAAATTCACGCAGTTCATCCAAACCAATGTTAAGTACACAAACATGTGTTGCAACCTTTCATATGGTGCAGCTTTTATATTTATACAGAGCATGCACACCTGCGGACCACTTATGTGCACCCCTGCTCATTTTATATACATGCTTGATCGTGTTCAAGGTCACAGAAAGCTTGTTCCCCTTTTCCCGAAGTCGTGAGAGGCAGCGTATACCCTGGATGAGTCACAAGTCCATCACAAGGTCACATAGAAATGCACTGCTCACAGCTGAGGGCAAATTTAGAGTCTCCAATTAACTTGGCGTGCAAGTTTTTAGTCTGTGGGAGGAAACCACCAGAGAACATGAACAAGAGATCATGCAAACACCACCAGATTGTCCTTGCTGCAAGACAACAATGTTAATCATCTCCTCTTGATCTGTTTCCATTGAGTCAACACTTTGTGGTTTGTAATCAAGGCACAAAAACTCAAATGATTTTTTATTTAAAACAACCAAGAACCACATCATTATAATGGAATATATCCAGTATTATGGAGATTCTGATAATAATTTATTATTATTAGTAATGGTAATGCTATATTTCTGATTGTGGAAAGTTGCATGGAATAAATAATGTCCAGCTGTTATAAACTGCATTGAAAGGTGGTAATAACCATTTCTTTATCATTACTAGAAATGGGTTGCTGGTGATAAAATGAGAACAACAGTATAATGTGAAGCTTCAGTTTAGATCAGATGTGATCCGATTATAAGTTAAATGTACTCTATTTGATCCCTGTGGAATAACTGAATAGAGTGGTAAATGGAGTGGAAGAGAACAGAAAATATGCTTTTTCTTATTTGTGTTATTATCATCATAATAGCACACTTTACTCTAATTTGATGCTCCCTAGAATAAAATGTTGGTCTTAAAAAAAATGTCTTTTTTTTTTTCTTATGCAATTGTTGGATGAGGGAAATGGAAAATGAAAATAGGGAGAGACAGAGAGGACATTTTTGTCACATGCAAAGCTGTTTTGTCCTCAAGAAAATTAACCCTTATATTTTAGAGGGGACTCTTTCCC
>SSNP01000014.1:5351800-5364702 GCA_006937955.1 Pachypanchax playfairii
TATAAGAGCTCTCATCCCTAAACATTTACTGTAGAGAGATAAGTTTGTTTGGTGACTTAAGAGCTTTTCAGTTGGTGTTTTGGGGACTTGCCTATTGCTTACGGCGAACACTATGCTAATGTCACACTCTGTGTAGCCAAATCACAAGGGCACAAAGAGTTGTGTACAAATGCTTGTGTGTTTAGATTACAACTACATCAGCATCAAGGGATGATAGCCTTTTTGCCTCAAAACTTTCTGATATCTGAAAGAGAGAAAACTATACAAAAGCCAGAGGAAGTGGAAAAAAGTAGAGGGAGAAAGAATTCAGCTCTAAGGCCTAATTTTACCAACTATGTCCCTCGTCTAATTGCAAAATCCTTCCGCCTTTTCGTCTGTCCCTGCCGTGTGGCCTTATGGCACCTGAAGGTAAAAAAGAAGTCGGGTTCTAATTTCATTTTGGTTTGTCTTAGGACAATTCTTAGATGTTTAATTCTATCCCAATTTCATGTAATCAGGCGAAAGACTTCCCTAGAGGGAGAGCATCGCAGGCCAGGGCCAGGCATACCCTATTTGCAAATGTAATTGGTTCACCTTTATTCTGCTCTCTCTGATGTTCTGCCTGTATCTTTTTTTTTTCTCTCATTCATTTATCTTTTACCATCTTCACATCCTTCCTACTCTTTCGTGCAGACCCATGTTCTCCTGTTCCTCCCATCGTTGTCTTTTCTCCCCGCCCTCTAGGCAAAACCATTGTGGTTGTTATTGTGATTTCATATGTTTTATTTTTTCTCCCTCCTTTTTTCTCATCCTAGTCTCTGCAGCCTCTGGACATTGACTACAAAATCCATTATCATTTGTATATTTTAATTATGCAAATGAGGATAGCTCAGCTGGCCTCTTGGAGGCTGCAGGGGAGAAAGTGGGAACTCCATTGCGGGTGATTACAATTCATCTGCTCGTCTCGCTTTAATTGTAACAAGCTAATTACCTTGTTTCCATTTAGTTTGAACAATGCCAAAAAGAAAAAGAAACAGTGATAGCTCTGTCTGACTCACAGGGCAAGTCTAGCTGACAGGTATGGAGAAGGAGAGGGAGTGAAAAAGAAGTAAAGGAATATAAAAAAAAAACAACAGTTTATGAACTTAGTCAAAATTTATTGCGAATCTTCTTTAAATGGTTGTTAAGGAACTTTCATTCCTTTCAATTTTTTAGGACAATATGTAAACAAGAAAGAGGAAAAACGTGTTTTTTTTTTTTTTAAATAAATGTTAACAAGTGCAATGGTTGTATTATAAATCAATTGAACAAATGTATTAGGATATATCCTTTTTATTTTGTAATTAGATAATATAGTTTTTAGACATCTTTCTAATCATTAATGTCATTTATGTAAAAGTAAATAAATCAGAAAACAGCTGATAGTGAAACATTTCCTGCTCATATAGAACACAAGCGATCATCCTGGACTTCTATCGGTTTATGATCCTGTAAAAGAGTGAGTTCATGTTTCTGCGGGCAGTGCTCAGTCACAGAGATTCACTCCGTTTGGAGGTTTCTCACAGAAATGAGTCCAGGGCTTCTGGGGATCAAGACCAGGCCTCAGCTGAACAAGATCTCATTATCTCTTCCTCACAGACCCATGCACACACATATAAAGTCAGGTAGTGCGCAAAGACATACACACACACATGTATTCACACATGCACACCCTTTGTCATGCCACAGTGAGCAGGGTGTCACAGAGGGGGATCTTGAATGTATGTCAGAGTGAACAAGACACGGAAGTATATAACAGATTTAAAAGAGATAAAAAATATTGAAAGGCCCATTTTTTACATGGGTTCTCCTCTCCTATGCTCACATGTATCAGCACATCCAAACACAAATGCAGAGATATATCATCAATCAGTTAAAATAACTTAAGATTCAATCTTGCTTTTGCTTTTCTAATTATTTGTTCAACATTGCTGCCAAAGAAATAAGAAAAACACCCAGACAGAGACCTATGAACACACATTCAAAATACTCACAATGTTACTTTCTTGGTCTTCAAAGGGCAAAAAAAGTAATACCAACAGTCTTTCTCCATACCCACCTACTTTGAGTTGCCATTAGGGAGACACTTGAAAGGTATTTGAAACTGTCGTCCTTAATCATTTCCCGGATCCCGCAGGACACTGTGTGTGACGTGAAGGAGGAAGGACAGACTGAAGGAGGAGGAAGGATAGAAAGTGATGTCACCCATCATCCCTGTCTTCTTCAAGGGTTATAGAGATACATCCCACGATACAAATAGATAAAATAATGTGCAAAAGAATATGTGAAGAAAAAGGTTTTACTAGAAAAAACATGTTTTTTATCTTCAACTGAAATTATTTTGCTGATAAACTTAAACTATTACCTCTTTTTACCTTCATCCCGTCTCCATCTGTGGTATGAGGAGTTATTATAACAATATACTTCATAACTATGAGACATAGTTTGAGTGTTTCCATTGCTTGACCAGTAAATCATATTTGTTTGTACTCTTATCTCAGTGTCTCGCTTTTTATTTTATTGTACAGACGCCATCAGTTGGTTACATTTAGCTTCATTTTGGAAAATGTAGTGCTTATAGAACAGAGATAAGTCTTTGTATTTTTGCAATTCATGGCTGAAATATTGCCAACAAAGGTTGGTGACAAGTCTTTTTTACCCTTTTATTTGATCTAGTGGGGTCAGGAAAACTTCTGTAAAAGTCCTAATTATGATGTCATCAGCATGTAGGGTAGGGTTTCAGTTTGATGAACAGCCATTTTACTCGCAGGGATCTTGACACCTGTCTGATTAACCTATTAAATCTGCAAGAGTAATGTTTTCTAAAAGATATGGAAGTTTAAAGAGTTCAGACACTTTGGATTTAAAATTGGGAAATTGGGAAAGAATATTTAGAGCCAGGATCAAGCCAAAGTGACAGAGTTTAAATATATTAGGGTTTCAAACACCCAAGTGAAAACTGGTAATAAAATAACCTTCCAGCTTGAAATAATAGGATTTTGATGTGTTATAAACAGTTTTCAGTTCCATGAACAATAAATTCACAGACCAAAGATTTATAAAACACATCATCTCCATGCTGATCCTACCACACACGTATCATTCACAAACATATGCAAATCGAAAATGAAGCTCATCTATTTCTGGAACTTCTGATTGCTTTTGGTTGAGGATGAATTTCCAGGCTCACTCAAAGGCTTATATTAATGTGACCTGGATCAGCTCAAACGACAAAGCTATAATCCTCCATCTCTGCAGTGCAGCGTCACTCAGGAAGTCTCTAATATCACATGTAAATAAAGGAGTGTTATTTATATTTTTTTCTTGGGAGGTAATCATAAATTTACCAAATTTGGTCTGCCCTTGGTAAATAAAACAAACAAACAAAATGTTTTTGTACTTTTTGTCAAGTTTTACTGTTTATTTGTAAGTTCTTAGACTTTGAATCATCTGTAAGTAATGCAAGTTTCTTACATTATTTTATAAGTCCTCATGTGTCTGAGCTCTGAACCTTGAGGTATCCCAAAATATACATTTTAATAAAAGCAGATTAAAGGTTAAAAAACAAAGTTAAACCTCAACTATTTAGCAAAGAGTGGGATTCTTTAAATTTGTATCTATGCAATCCCAAACCTTGGTTCATAACTAAACACTTGTTATTAATCACATTTAAGCAATAAATCCTCACATAACTTGTTTTTTATTAACATTCATTAACCTTATGAACTTATCTTAACTTTGCAAATTTAAGAGTTTTTAAAATTATATAACGTAACATTAATTTTATTGTACTTTATATTACTTGATAATAATTTTATTCTTTTTTGTTCTATTCATATTGCTTAGCTACAGTCTACTTTTAAAGTATTAATACAACAATTCAGAAACTAAAAGGTAAACTATTCTATGTAGTAATATTTAAATTGTTTCTACTTAAACCTTTTTATTAAAGTAGCTGCATCACAGTCTGAACAGTATCACTATCAGTCAAAAGTTAAGTTTTCCAGATTTTTCCAATAGTTTCCATAATTTTGACTGGTTGTATTTAAAGAACATTGTGATCATCATATGTGCTTATAAGGACTTTTTTATAGTGAGTCTGTGCATTCTGTTTCATGCATCTGAGAATTTAACTGATACACTGTTGCTTAATGGTGATGAACCTGCATCAGTTTTTGCATGTTGCATTTTAATAAACTGGTAAAACCAGCCTTTGGTGTGAATTAGAAGTGGAGATTTTGAATCCCTCAGCAGGTTTTATGGAGGTTTCATTTCTTAACTCAGGATTGCTTTTGAGGGGTTATTTGGATGTTATTCTAAACCTCTGAACTGTTGACATGTTTTCCGGATTTTACCAACATTTTCTCTTTTAATAAATAGATGTGTTTTGTACAAAAACAAACTGTTGAGCTGCTTAAGTATTAAAGAACTGACACACACAGAAAACGACATAACTCCGCATAAATATGACATATTAGATAAAGAAGTATTTAAAATCACTCATTGTTGGTTCCATTTGCAGCTTGAAATCTGTTCTCATGGGTCACTCAAATGGATGAGAAGGGCAGCAGACGGGGCATTTAAAGATCTACTTTCTCTTAAATATCTTGTGGCCTCAGTTTTTCAAACACAGCTTAGAGGTTTACTCGTTGGTCAAGCTCAGAGAGAGGGCAAAACATAAATGTGGAGATGGTAAAAGAGAGAGATTTAAATATGTAACATTCATTTAGAGATCAGACACTCAGTGAGGATCAGCTTAGTGGTGTCTCGGTCTCACGTTCCCAGCTCCACTTGAGTATGAATGTGTGGTGTGTTTCTGTGGCTAAATGTATCTGAACACACATTTATTATTTAACTTTTGTACATGTTACACCTTTCCACAGCTTAACTTCTCCAGGACAACACAAAGAAAAGAAAAATAAAGACATAAAGTAGATATAAACACATTAAAATGGTGGTACTTCGTCAGATATTGTAGAATCGTAGGTAACAAAGTTCTTTTTCAACAGACCTTTGTTGCTCCTTAATCTGGGATTTATTTAAACCAGTCTGCATCCATCATCTTTATGGTCCTGTTAAACTGGCATATAGCTGGCAGTGATGCTTCTGAAGACAAGGAAGTTAAACCAGCTCACTGCTTCCATCTCCATTTCCTGTTTGAGCCCAGAGATCCGAGATAATGTCCTGCAGAATTACTTAGTCAGAGACACTGCTGTGGCACCAGGTTTCACTCAACCTCTACATCTGATTAATATATTTGGTGTCTAAACACAGAAATAAGTAAAAAACAAAAGTTTATCCAAACTCAAATAAACATTTGACAGTCTATACATCAGTTTGTCTACACTTCCTGTTCATGACTCATTATATCTGATGCAAGACACTGAACTTTAACTTCTTTCCTGTTGGAGCAACTGCTCGAAACTGTGTTAAAAGGTTTGATTTAGATAGAAACATTAAAGTGAGTGATGAAGGGAGTGTTAAATAATATCTATTAGTCTCTTTCACTTTACTAAAGTTAATCATGCTGAGATGTTTACTGACCTGAATGCCAATAGAAACACTAGTTGTAACGATGAAGACGGCTGAAAAGGCTGATGTGGCATCAAAAACACTACAAAACAAAGTCTACTAATACAAGGAGTACACAGGAAGTCAAAAAAGTCTCAAAAACAGTTGGTAATGAACTGACAAACTCAAGCTGTTGATTATTTGAAATGGAGCAGCTGAGAGGATGAACTGATTAACAGATGACATGCAGGGGTGAGGAGAAGACTGAAGAAATGAGCAAACTTACACAAGGAATGAAAGTTTCAACCTCTGAACAACTGAGAAACACGAGGAGTAAAGCAAACACAACAGAAGGAAGAGTCGCTAATGTAGGATAATAAAAATCTAAATATAAACAGAGAAAAATGAAGATCTGTAGCAAAAATGAATACAGAAGAAGCAATCTACTCTAAAATCACAAACCCCAAAACATCATGAGTGAATACAGCTGAGTGTACTGATGACACAAGACCCACCCAAACTCTCTGCGTGTCCCTGAGCACTTAAAGAAACCCTAAAGACCCATCTGTCACGTTTTCTTCTCCATAGTGAGAGCAAAGAGCCTCCGTAGTTATTAGAGCTTTGACAAACACAAACATTCACACCAAACTATTTTTACTTTCAGCTATAATGTTTTTAATCATGATTATCAGTAAAAACTGTAACTGAAGGGCCAATTAAACCCAACTGGGACTGAAATTAACATTGTATTCAGTATGAAGATAAACCAAATAAAAACTAAAACTAATGTTACACTTACAACTACTACAGATAATAACAGCAATAACAATGATAATGATAATAATGACAACAACAACAATAATAATAATAATAATAATAATAAATTATTGTTTTTTTCTATTCTTGTAGTCTCTGTTTTAACCTCTGATCTATCATTGTAACTGGAAAATTAGCTTATCTTATAGTGTAAATATATTTAACAAAAAAAAAAAATGAAAATAAACATAAATCATTTTTTGATACCAGCCTAAATATAAAATGTTAGAAATAAAACAAATCATTGATTTTAAAAATAAAGATAATGGAAAGCATGTTTGATATACAGTGTATGATTTGTCTTAGTATTAACTTCCTAGTACTCAAGTTTTTATTCCTGAGTATCACTTTAAAAAACAATCACATCTTACAGAAATTGTTTTGCATAAGCTTTTCTTTATACTCAGTCCTCAGCTGGATGTTTGTTATAAATTCATTCATGCAAAACATCTGTTAGTAGGTCATGAAAAATCCAAAAGATTGCATTAATGTCGAGGGGGAAATAATCCATCAAGAAAGACATGAAAAACATCTTGTTGCATGTAATGTTTTTATGGAATTAAAAAGGCAGGGTGTGTTTATGTGTGTACTTATGTATGTGTTAAACACGATACACACTTGTTTGGATGGCAGTACTGAAAACAACAAAAGCTCAAATTTCTGTTGTCATTAGTACAGTCGGATCACTGTCACACACTGTGCACATCTCTGTTAATCCCTGCGTTCACACTCAGTTGTACTAGTAAACTAAGGTATTTATGCAGCTGTGGATCAGCACTAATACAGTGAGAGATAAGGCAGAAAAATAAAAACAATAACAGTGATGAAAGCTGTTTTGATGAAGACTTTCAGATCCAGGGGGCGATCAGCTCATGAAGACCGACGTCCTGTTTAGGAGACAAAAAATTGTTGTGTTAAAGAAATCACCATGTATTCAGAGAGAAAAATTTGAACAAAACAAATCCAATTTTAATTTGCTTCCGCTGACAAGCAGAGAAAATCAAATTTTATATTATGTAGTGTTTTGTAATTTTATACTTAAGTTGATAAATGCAACACATATTTTCAGTGAACATGAACAGCTGTTTAAAAAACATAAATTACAGATTACTAAAGAATTTTATTTTGTTAAGTATTTACAAGTTTGAAAAAAAATGTTTTTCTGATTATATTTTTCTGTGTCACTGTGTGAGCTCTAATCTTAAACTACAAATGTGTGTGTGTGTGTGTGTATCTGCATATGTGATTCAACTTAAGCCACTAAACACACGCACAAAAGCCCCCCCAAACACACACACATTCACTAACTCGCACTTATATCTCACTGAAAAGCAGCTAATATTTGTTGTTATTTAAACTCCAGAGCTGATAGGCAGCTGAACAATAATTATTTTCTGGAACAATAATTATTACCATTTAATTCCATTGTTTACCATTTGCCTTGTGGCTCCTCTTTACACGCCAGCCTTTATCTATAATAGCCAGCCCTTAAGCAGAACTACATTTAACACAAATATCAAATAATTAAAAATTAAATCAGGGAAAATAAAAGCATTTTTCTTTTTGTTTGTTTGTTTGCTTTTTCTATTTTGAGGGGAATTTAAACATTAATTGTCAGAGAAAGATGCATGCTGGTTCCAGTAGACTGTTCTTGTAACAACAATCCTTATTTATGGGAGCAACAGCATAAAAATACGGTTTAACTGGTGAAATGTAGCTGAATTAGTCAGAAATGTGTAGAGCCATGTATCAGTGTTGTTTTCTTGCAACAACTCAAAACAAAAAATAGTGTAAGATTAGATATATGCGATTTAATCTGACAGAGATCTGTGATGTCTGTTTATGTGTGACTGTATATGTGATCTACCCTGTGGTGTAAGTTTAAGGGGATTAACCACAATCACAGGATTACACAATAAAAGCCTTTTTGAGTTGAGGGCAGCAATGCTTATGTGATGTTGTGTGAGAGGAACATAGACCTGAAAAAATAAATCAATAAACATCTGTTAATAAGATGCTTGTGTCTCCCAACTAACATCAATCCAGAAGGATGTTGTGTTGAAACTGACGTGCACACAGTTTCCCTTCTGTTTGAAGAAAAACCTAAACTGATAAAAGATAATTACAACAGTATGTGTATTATTTTTTTTCTTTAACAGTTAATCCAACTAAGTCCAATTAGGAGTTTCTAGAAGTTCTAAAGTATGGCACGTTTTATTCCTTGATGTTAAAACAACCAGTTACAGGAATTACAGAAGAGACAACAGGTCTTCAACAATACTTTCACTGGTCGAGGGATTTTTTTTTTGTCATTTTAAGATTATTTGATACATTATATTTACTAAGTAAGCACATGTTAATTAAAATCATGAATTGTAGGATTTATCCTGCATTTTTTTCCCCAGGTTTGTTTTTTCTGTCTCCAAATTCTGAGATTAAAAAATCAGCTACTCACTTCTTTTATTGACTCTCTCCATCTCTGTATCTCTGCATCACTCACTATAATGCCTGGTGATTAAGCGGTAGTTTAACCTCAGGTCCTCATTAATAATAGACAAATAGAAAAAGCCTGGGTTGTTCCGCTTCCTGTCAGTTGCACTAATAGAGCCCTTAACGTCCACATTAACATAGCTCTTGTTTACTCAGGCAGAAGGACAGACATGATGAAGCACACAAATGCATCATGTCTACAGTGTAACGCATAAAAGCTACATGTCCAAAAAGAGGCAGACGCACACAAATTACATACTGGACTCTAAATTTGCCCCAAAATGCTGAAATTTCAACCTGTTGGTCAAATTATTCTTAAAAATCTGGGTATTAATATAAAAACAAAAGTTCTTAGAAATTTCCGACTTAAAACTTATGGAGGAGTTTGTTAAGATGTTGAAAATGTGAACTTGTTTGGGCCCTGTTTCCCAGCTTTACTCCTCGAAATGTCTTTTTAAATCTCCACCCTGAGTTTGGGCCACACACTCCTACTTTAAAACAAATACAGTTGAGAAACACACAGAACTGCTTGAGTTAAAAGAAGAAACAGAAAGTCATTATGTAATTCATGGCTTTTATTTTCAAATGTGCTCTTATCATTATCATTTTTTTGTAAAATAAAATAACAAACTACTATCTTTAGCTTTATTTGCACACACACATGCATGTTCACACACACAGCCACACATAGGCCAAAGATACTTGGCACGGGCCTTATGGGGCAACATTTGTGGTAATTCATTCAGAATCCATTTTAACGCATTGTGCAAGCCTAAGTGCCAATCTTCCTTTTTGGTGAATTTCCATGATGTTATGTCCCATAAAAAAACATGCAGTCTGCCCTACAATAGCCTATTTAAGTTACATTAGTGCTGAATATTCCCCAGTAAAGAAAATTAAGCCATGATACTGTGAGATCATCTCTGTTAGTTATCTTCTCCCTGCAGAGTTGTGTCGCTTTGATGCCCTGCAGAGAGCTGAATGACTCTCTTGGACGAGAAATCTTATAGTCTGCACTTACCTCAGATCTCACTGTTTCTCTTCTTCTCTGTTTTTTTTTTTTTTTCTTGACAACCCTAATTAAAATGAATAATACTGGAAGTGTGAAATGTTAACTAGAATGAGATGATGATGTACAGTTCTATGTGTTTGATTTGCCTTAAAATGTATAAAGCAAATGAAACTGTTGATTAGGAGGAAGTTTGATGTTGAAATAGTCTAAATGTCCCATTGCATCTGTTCACTCCCTGTTGCAGCCTTCAACACAGACTTTTTCAACCATCAATCTGAGTTATATTTAAAATATAAAAGGTTTAATGAGCTGGAACTGAGGTTTTACATGTTACTCTCATTAACCTTAAATTTTTTATGTTTCTACTTTATGTTACACTGTGGATATTTTCTGTAGGTCTATAATAGATTCCCTGGGTTGAACTGGTATCCATGCTTTTCCTCTGAGAACAAGAGAGTGCTTTCAAAACTGTCCATAATGATGATGTGATGATGGTAATTTTAACCACAAAAAAGCAAATAAATATTCAATGGAGCAGACTGTCCGTGTAAACATGCTTAATGTTAATGTGAGGTGTTTTCAGTCTTCTTCTGTTGATTTAAATTCACCAATGTCCTGCAGGACACTGAGGATTCGACAGTCCTTCAATGTAACTCAACATGACTGTATTCACATGTGCAGACACAAACTGTACCCAGCTCCATCTGACCTTGCAGGCTCTCTGCTTGCTTTTAAAGATCACATAGCGCCCAGCAGTCTGTCTGCACTGCAGAGCTAATTGGCTTCAGTTCAGTGTTCACTCTTAACGTCTCATTACTCATTCCACTTAAAATAACTTCCACAAGTTTGCTTGTGTGCAGGGATCATTAAAAGTCAAGCAACCCCTTAATTATAGACCCAGATCATTTAGTAAATAAAATCAAATCTCCAGCTCTCTGTGTACTATTTGTATTTGTTATTTTACAAAAGTATCCTTCATGTTAAAAATTAATCAACAATCTCAACAATGCAACAATCATCTTATAGCAAAAACTTCCAAAGTGTGTAGGTGAGAGTTCTGAAATATTATATTATATCATTAAAGGAAGGGCACAGTAATGCACAATGCACAGTATCTAAGAACTTGTGCATTGAACTATAATTTATTGGACTTCTTCGTGTTTAAGCAGAGGTGTTAGATTATCCCTGTCTCTGAAGAATTAGTGTATGAGAATAGAGTCAATTATTTGTCAATTAACTAAATGAAAAGCCTGTTCCACTGCACAAAATGAGACATTTAGAACTGAAAGGACTCAGTAACTGAGGTCAGATCTGTGATAGAGTAACAGATTCAGAGCAATTAAAACCTGAAGTCATTTTTCTCTGCAGTTTGGCAGTGAATGGAATCTGGAATGAGCAGAATTCATGGTGAACTTTAATGTTTCTGGAATATCAACATATGCTGTGAGTTAAACAGAGACTTGAAACATGCATAAAGGTTTATTTTTATTGCTGAACTGTTGTCATCTTCATCCAGAAAAAAATACCAAAAAGAAAAGACAGTTGAATTTGGTGTCTGAGGAATATAATACATAAATTAACATTGACATGCTTTGTTTTCATTTTATAAATATAATCATCGCATTAGTTTTAGGTCAGCTAAAACCCAAATAAAATATAGGCTCTTTACTGAAAAACAAAATAATTAATGAAAGGTGGGTTGTATGACAGATTTTGGGGAATTTTGGAGTAATTTGTTGGATAATGCTCCAAATGCTCGATAAAATATGGGAATCTTTAGTGGTTTGTTCTGTTCCGCTAATTGGTACAAGAGCCTCAGACGTTAAACTCCCATCCAACGACCAGAGGACACGCTGCGCCGCCCGCGGGGTTGCATTCATCCTGCTGCAGGGACGCTGTGAAAACCAAATTACGAACAAATAAAAACTTAATTAGACTGTGCATACTTTGTCTGAGAAATAAATAGACTGTGACAACTTAAAAAAGAGACAAAAAGGAAGAGAAAAGCATATGTTGACTCCCTGATTTTACATGACGGACCATTGCTAGTATACAGTGCCGAATAATGCAGTTTAATAGTCTGTGACTTGGCAAGACTAATACTGTAAATAGACCAATAATGTTTCTGCATTCTTTTATGTGATAATGTAGTAATGCTTCCATGAAGAAGGGGAAACTAATGACCCGCACCTGTGTTGGCAGAGAGGAGGGGGGGGCATGCACGGGCGCGCACCCCTCTAAACCTGAATCCACAGCACCTTTTAATAATACCAAGATGTAAAGAAATCACTTTTAAATCTGTGTAAAATGTGTGTTAATGATGATGTAAGGAGAATTTTCTTTACAGATGAACAGAAGACTCGTGCAGCATGAAACACGGATTAAAACAGGCGGAGGGAAACTGTGCACCACCTACATCTGCCTCTAAATCCACAACTGATTTCCAGGCGCCGGTGGAATCTGTTAGAATATTCCAATCTGACGGATTTAATACGAGATGAACCAAAAATCAGTGGAGGGGGGGGGTTGAGTACTATGTGTTGTTGTTGTTTTTCTTATCAATTATTCAGCATTATAAAAACTAATGTTGAGTGGAATAATTTCCGATCAAAACTGAGCTCGATGCTGTGTTGTAATTTGGACTTGATTGAGTGCGTTTTGACGCATTTTAATATGGTAATCACTCTTCCGGGGTGTGCGTCATTTATTGACAGATTTCATGTTAAATGTCTCAGGCTCACTTAGTCTTGTAGCTCTTAATTTATTGTGTTTCAGGCCCTCTCGTGCACTCCCCCCCTCTTTGACCCTCTGAGGTCACACAAGCAATTCTTTTTTAAACGCATGATTAATTTCTCAGTAGGGTGAGTGGCTAATGCATTATGAAAAAGTGAAATGTATTCCAACGGGGCTAATAGCGACATTGTATTCCAATAAGCCCCTTCCTGCTCCACATGGTTTAGTCATGCTCTGCTTTTGATAACATGTCAGAAACATGTTTCTCCGGGACAGAGGAAGTTGTTTCAGTCTACACTCTCCAGATTCTCCTCCATCACTG
>SSNP01000014.1:5364712-5423234 GCA_006937955.1 Pachypanchax playfairii
TTTTTTTTTTTTTTTTTTTTTTTTTTTTTATCTAAATGTGTCTAACATGCTGTAAAACATAAACTAACGTTGCAGCTGATGTGAAGTAAAAACTTATTGCATCCAAAATCAATTAACCAGCTCTTTGAGCAATACATTATTTTCCCGTCATTCTTTTTCGTGACGTCACCGCAGGCCCGCACTTGCACCCACCTCTTCACTGTCCCATAGTGAAGCACTCCCGTGGCGTCCGTTCGCGAGACAAAAGCACGCGCGTTGACAGGCTAAATTGGTTTGAAAAGGAACAGATGGGGCTCGTGCTCTCCTCTGCGTTGCGCACACGGGAGCGGCACGTGCGCACAGATTGAGACTTGAAGATGCCACTGAGAGATTGAGTGGGAATAAATTACGGAAATATCCAATTTTTTTCTTTTTTCTGTCCAAGTTTTAAAAGAATGTAATTTGAAATAAGTGGAATTTTTATTTATTTATTTATTTTTTAGAAATTTCTGTTGTTGGTTTTCATTTAAAAATAATCTGATGATTGTTAGCCTTTATCTATTTTTAAATCGTAAAAAAAAATAAAATAAAATAAAATAAAAAGAGAGTATCGTTAAAGTTTCTGAAGCCCAAAAGGCCTTGATTCATCTAGTTTGCAGGTCATTAAATAAGGAAATGTATCCCAAAACTCATGATTAACCTTCAATTTGTTTGACAATAAATCTCAAACTTGTGGATCTGGAGAAGTTAACCAGTGCACAGTCTATTTTCTGACATGAGCCTGTTTTTACTGTTGGACATACGGTGTGTTAATTTTTTTCCAGATTTTCCCTTTTCTGTCCCCGAATATCATGAAACCGAATAATTTGTGCAGAGAACAACTTTGCTATTAATTATCAGGACAGTGTGTGGAATTACCCTCATGAGTGCAGTCCAGAAGAGTTAAACAAGATTCACTTTTACCCACTTCAGAGATTTGGAAATAATAAATGTGAGGAAACTCGTGGACTTCAGATTCTATTTGGCCTACATTATTGTTATTAGAAGATGTGAGACGCCAACAGTGAAATCCCTGCTTTAAGAGCTTGGTATAGAGGATCTCCTGGCACAAATCCAACCCCCCTTTTTTGATAAATAAATTAATCCGTAGCTTAGATTTGGAGGAGCCTGTTCAGGTGAATCGTCACTGCCTTTTATAGCACAGTGTGCTAGTTTTGAGCTCCTCTTACCTTCAATTACAACAGATGATAGCCCACAGGCTGCAGCGTGCTTCCTGCTGCAGAGTTTCCCCTGGGAATAACCTGCACACGCAAAGAGCGTCGTATTTCGGAAAGCCTTCTCAGCGTTGAATGTGGGTATCAGCTGCTCTGACAGACATTATTCTGATCCCCAGACTGCCTGCCCGCCTGCCTGCCTGCCTGCCTGTCTGCTGGCTCAGCTTTTATTTTCCTGCTGCTACAGTCAGACGTTGTCTTAATCCAAATTGTCTGTGTTTAAAAGTCCCATGCCCGACACTCCTCTGGCGATCTCTGCTTCTAGTTTTTAAGTTTACTGGTAATTAATTAGTAACTCTCAACCAGCAGACATCCAGCAGACTGCTGCTTGGACTCGGACTAGTTGTACCGCTTTCTCAGAATCTTGTTTTTTTTATTTTATTTGAGTGCGTTTATAATTAGGACATTACCATGAAAATAAAAAGTGGACACAATTATCCTAGATTTTAGGTTTGGGCTGATGTGCTGTCATCACTGTGTCGGTGGTTATTTAGAGTTGCGACCCAGGAGACGTGCGCGTGCGCAGTCCAGGCTCGTGCGTCCCGGAGACCTCTTTATGATTTGACTTTTCTAACATTTGAGCGACGTCATTTGATCAGTTTACTCGGACAGACCAGCATTCAGAGAACGTGCGCGTGAACGAAAGAGTGTGTGCGCGCGTGTCCTGGCTGGTGGGCTGAACTCGCGCTACACGCCAATCACGCTGAAGGCAGGTGTGCG
This sequence comes from Pachypanchax playfairii, assembly GCA_006937955.1. Lineage (NCBI taxonomy): Eukaryota > Metazoa > Chordata > Actinopteri > Cyprinodontiformes > Aplocheilidae > Pachypanchax > Pachypanchax playfairii. Next base: position 5,366,686 of record SSNP01000014.1, read on the forward strand.
GTCTGCGGTCGAGAGACAAAAGAGGAGGTGATAGAAAGAGAGAGAAAGTGGGGGCGGATTAGTGCGGCGCGTGGCGTCTCTGCAAGGGGAATAAAGCCGGCGCGAGCGTCGCAATTTACTCACATCTCACGAGCCGACTCACTCCTCAGTTAAGGAAAAGACTCTCCAACACCGATACTGGGACTCTGGATTTAACTGAGTGTGTTGGTGTTAGAAAAACAATGAGTTGTTCGGAGCTGCGCGGAACTCGAGTTGTGTTGTGACGGAGGAACTTCTTCCGGACGCGTTTTGGAAATATCCCCCAAAGTCCGAGGTAAGAAGCGCACTCTGGATTACTGTCACTCTAAAGTGACCTAAAACACTACCGGCAACGTGACACGATCAGAGGAGCAATATGCATACTAAAGACTATATAAAAGTAGTTTTATATCACATTCTGTCATGTTTAGAAACACAATGTGTATTAATATTATTATTATTATTATTATTATTATTATTATTATTATTATTATTATTATTTGTGAACAATCTGTTTATTCAGTATGTGCACAAGTACAAGTGCACGCCATTTATGTGGATCAAAGATTAAACGTCCGAAAGTAAAATTATGAGTCTTTTCTTGGTTTAGGAAATATTGATGGATGATTTTGCTGTTTTTACATATTCAGGCAAATACAAATAATTTGAAACATTAACTGCAATAGATTAACTATAACTCCGTTTGCTGTTTATGTATTTGTTTTATATGTTGGGATCTAGTTATACTTCAGTGTTAATTTGTATTACTGTAGGCCAAAACTTGAGCACAATATGTGCGAAAATACATTCTGATAAACCAGCTTTACAGAATTAAAACATTTTTATTTGTTAAGGATTTTTTCTTAAGCCGGATTTCTGGTCTTTCATTAATGTAATTACTTCTGTGAATAGAAAAACTAAAGTCAGGTATCTGCTGGGCCTCATCAGATCTCTGCTGTTTCTTTTCGATCAAATATTTAGGGCTTTCATTTGTACATTTAAAACAACATAATTTTGTTGAAATATGTTTTGTCACCAACTCTTTAAAATTAATTATTAGTATTTAAAACAAACATTTTAATATTTTTAATGTTATATTTTATTTTATTCAACGGATTGAAACGGGTTTTTTGTTGTTGTTTTTTTTTTTTCCTTTTTGTTTTTTTCTTACTGTGTTGCTTATGAAAAATCTTTTTTTTTTTTCTTTATCCAAAACTAAAAACCTAAAAGTCAGGAAAAGGAAATTTTACATTAGGGTTTAACAAAGTCAACTTTCATGAGAAACAATACTGTGAACACTATGTTAAGAAAATAGTTGTTAGAAAATTGTTCTCAATTTTGAGTATGAGTTCTACCTGTTGCCTACAAATTAAAATGATTTAATAACGCTGGTGCTAAAACATTTCTTTCCTGAACTAATTATATATTTTTTTTCCTAAACATTACAAATATTTTAATGCCAAGACAATCTGTATACATATATAATTTTAAATTGAAAGAAGTTCTGGGTAATTATTTCTGTAAGATTGATTTTTAAAAAATGTGTTTTACTAATTCTTTTTTGTTTTTCGATATTATTCACTGCTAATAATACACAAAGATAAAGGCAGGGTTGGGAATTTAGAAAAAAATAAAAATATAATTTAGAAAAAGACTTTAAAAAGTACGCGGACTGTGATCGTTTCCAAATTCCCCTAAATCTATAGTGATAACATGTTGATTTTCTTGTGTCTTTGACTCTCAATTCTTTAAATTAAAAATGAGAAAAAGATAATAGATTTTAAATGTTTCTACCAGAAATATTTTTAAAATTAGCTTTTTAGTTTCTGTTAAAACCTTCAGATTAAATGTAAAATGTGAAACATTAAAATTACTTGACTTTTTCCCTTCTTGTCTATTCAACGAATTCTATGTTGTTTTATTTTGTTTTTCTTAAAACCCCATGCAGCTTGTTTGATGTACGCTATTTCTCCCCCTTCAAACGTAATAAAAAAAAAAAAAAACTAACTATTACTGTAAAAATATATATAAACATGTATGGATTTTTGTTTGCTTTTTCAACAGGTTGTTTCACGACCAGTTCTGTTTCAAGCATGGACAAAGCTCATCTTTCAAGCCCTAATGACATCATAATGACAAACTCAACAGGACCTTATCAACAGGAGCCTCTCACTCCACCCAGGCCAACCCATCTTCATTCCTCATCCTCTTCCCTGTCCTCACCCTCTCCTTCCTCTTCTTCCTCACCCCTCAAACCCAACCAGGTTGGTCAGGTCATTCTATACGGTGTTCCTATTGTATCACTAGTCATTGACAACATCGAAAGACTTTGTTTGGCACAGATTTCCAACACTCTCCTAAAAAACTACAGTTATAATGAGATTCATAATCGACGTGTGGCACTGGGCATCACCTGTGTACAATGCACTCCAGTGCAGCTGGAGATCCTCCGCAGGGCGGGTGCCATGCCCATCTCATCACGCCGCTGCGGCATGATCACCAAGCGTGAAGCTGAGCGCCTGTGCAAGTCCTTCCTGGGAGAGAACGCTCCTCCAAAGCTGCCTGACAACTTTGCCTTTGACGTAACGCATGAGTGCGCTTGGGGTTGTCGTGGTAACTTCATACCAGCACGTTATAACAGCTCCAGAGCCAAGTGCATCAAGTGCTCCTTCTGCAACATGTACTTTTCCCCAAATAAGTTTATTTTCCATTCTCACCGCATACCAGACGCCAAGTACACCCAGCCTGATGCTGCCAACTTCAACTCTTGGCGACGACACCTAAAACTAACAGACAAAATCCCACCTGATGAATTAGTGTACGCATGGGAAGATGTCAAAGCTATGTTTAATGGAGGTAGTCGAAAGAGGGCACTACCCTCTTCAGCCCAGTGTTCCTCCTTGGGGTCTATGAAGACTCTTCCAGGCACGGTGGTGTCGCACATGATGGGGCCTGACCTAGGTGCTCAGAAAAGAGGGCGCTTCGAGGACGAGGACGATCTGGACGGAGGAAGTCTGTCTCCCCGTAAAACACCACGCAGCTATCCCGTCATTCCTGTTCCAAGTAAAGGTTTTAGCATGTTGCAGAAGTTCCCTACCACATCCCTCTTCCCCTCCCCTTATCCTTTCCCAACATTTGGCCTGTGCCAGCAGAAGAAAGAGGACAGTGATGTTTCAGCAGTGCAGAAAGGAGCAGGCCTTTCAGGTCTTTTATGGCCTGGCCGTAAAGACGCTTTTTATCCTCCTTTTTGCATGTTTTGGCCACCAAGAGCAGCAGGAGGAATTCCTGTTCCCACTTATCTTCAGCCACAGCCCAGTACCCTCTCATCTCTGACAGAAAATCCATCTCTCAGGCAAGCCTTTCTGGATCTCTCAGACCCCAGTGATGCTGGCTCTGTGAGTGGCAACGGAAACGGTGTCAGCACAACTATAGCCCCCAGCAATGGAGCCACCACACCTAGATCTGCGTTATTTGACCCAGATTGTGCAGCAGCTACCCCTGACCTTCGCCCTGTGACATCAGAAGGATGGCTCAAACTTTTGGACAACCAAGCTCTCCAAACAAGAAAGCCGAGCTACGGCTCCGCCTTCCGTCCAGTCATCAAGGATACAGAGAGCATTGCAAAGCTCCACAGCAATGGTGGAGGAGTCATCGGAGCCACAGAAGAGGACTTTGGAGTTGTGGTTACTGGGTCAGACAGGCACCAGCGACTGTCGCCTACCAGCAGTTGTAGTTATGGCAGTGAAAGTGGAGGCGACGGAGAAGCAGAGGGAGCGGAGAGTGAAGAGGAGGGGGAAGTTGATGTGGAGTCTTCAAAGCAGGAGGAGGATGAGGAGGAGGGGAGTTTTACAAGCAGGCCACCACAGACTCATAACAACCTGTACCTCTCTGCCCTGACTGACAGTGCTGCAGAGGAAAGAGGGAAAGACAGAGGGAGTAATGCAATGTATCCCAGCACCTCCCCTGGGTCCTCCTCAAATCCCATCATCCCAGACTCCCCCAGCCTACCTGCTTCTCCTCGTGCCAGCTTGCCGCTCTCCAGCTCCACCCCACCACACCGAGAGGACACCGCTTACAAAAACGTAAATACCCCCACGGGCCACTTTAGCTAATTATTATTTAAATGGTGCTGCAGTCAGGCAGTGCTATGATCTGCATAACCAGAATGATGGCCTTGTTTCTCCCTGTAGAAATTGAAACAGTCACCCTAATATGATCCCAGCTAATAGACCCAGACGTGAATTGTTTAATGGACACAGCGTGTTTGTTCTCTTCCTGTCACCTCGACCCGTTAGGGCAACTCTAATCTTTAACCTTTTGACTAACACATTATCCAGACCTCTGACAGGAGGAAGTAATAACACAGCAGTTATCCAGTTTTACACCTATTATAATATTCACCTCCCTTAAAACAAACATTGCACATCTCACATGGTTCTACAATAAATTTTCAATAAGTACAGTTTACACCAAATCAATGCTAAACTGACCACTAAACAGGGAGAAACCTGAAAGTTTAATTAGGCTGAAGGAAATTATGCAGATCAAAATCCATCATCATGTCTGCTTTACAGTATAACATGGATTTATTGATTTGTTGTTTTACAGATTCAAAAAAACAGAGATGAAGGACTACCTGCATATGCAACCAAAGATAATTCCAGCACCTCCGGTGAGCACATTCAGTTAAAATTGAATTTCTCCTTAATTTATAATCCTCTAAACTCTGCTTGTTGTGCTGAGCGGGTGCTTCATTGCCTGTTACTCCTGCTGTCATTTTACAATAACTTCAAATGTTTAAATGGCTTTTTTAGCACAGTTTCAAGAAATAGTTTTGGGCTCAATTTCAGCAAACTGTTACACACTATCTGTTTCATCAGATGTTGGAGTGGGTTGTATTATAGCATCTTTGTTTCATTTATTGTCTGACTGAGTGGTTTTATAGTGTCCCAGTGTTCCTGCAAGGCTCACGTTCCTCCAATGTTTCATTTGCTCCTTTCATCTCAATCTGACCCTTTCTGCAGAGGAAAATGCCACAAACGCTCCACTCACAAATGCACACATAAATGAGACACACACCATGAACACACCTAGTTATCTCCATGTGTCCGGATAACCAGCTCAACCAATGGGCCTTATTGAATCTCCCCTTCTGTTTGTCTCTTTTGTTCTTGTTTCCTCGCAGATGAAAACAAAGAGCAGAGAAGTTTCTTTGTGCCCGACAGTGAAACCTCAGCGCCGGACTACTGGAGAGAGTGTTCAGGTACAAACACTCGTATAAGTTTTTCTTTTTCTTGTTGTAAGAAATACAACAAAGGGATAAAATTAGACAAAAAAAATCAATTGTCAGTATTTTGTTTGACTAAATTTAGGCATTTTACTTTTTATTCTCATTTAATTTCCAACATTTTAGTAAATTGTTCAAGTTATTATTAAATCCCCTTTACGAAACTATGAGTATTTAATGAGGAAAAAAGAAAAACCTAAATAAAATTAAAAATGTCAAATAAAATTCTGAAATGTGCACAAAAAAAAAGTGTCATTTTATTATCTCAAACAAACAGCATTTTGAATATTTAGCTCAGTGAGGTAAACCTCCTGGGTTTCTAGCATCACCCTCCCCGTGTCCTGCTTGTCTCTAACAGGGAGTAAAGCAATTCATATGAACACACACAGATATGAAAAGCAGCAGAAAGCTGCTTCTGTCGCCGCTCTGCCATGGCTGGTCTCTTTGACAGTGTTCTCGCTAGCTGTGTTACTCTTAGGGGGGCTGTTATAGTTCAACAAGAAAACATCAGCTCAGAGATGAGCAACGCACTAGCAATCTCCATCCTGGGCCCATATCTCTGCTGACATAATTGGCTTTTTTTTTTCTTTTTCTCAGTGCAAAACAGCCTTTCCTGTTTGAAAAAGATCACAGCTTATTGCCTTTTTATATCTGTCAGGGAGACATTAAAAGTGCTTTATGACATCTGTGCCAACATTTATATCAACCCCCCCTTCCATTCGCTCAACCCCTACACATGCAGACATCGTAATGATCCCTGCGCATAATGTATAATGTATTTCAAAAAATTACACGAAACAAATTAAATGAGACCACCTTTCCCCTGATTGCCAAATGTCTCCCTGGGCGGTGGGAAGCTCTACGTGATTAGAAGGCCTGATTCCTCTGAGTCCCAACCCCCCCACTCCACTGTCTTTAAACTCTCCCTCTGTTTCTAGGGAGAAAAAATAATCTAATTTTCCATTTATGTAATGCAAACCGCCTTGGCTTTGACTATTCACGGTTAATTGACTGTCAAACGAGGTTGTTATCCTCGGGCACTGTCTGCAAATTTGCTTGTCAAATTAGACAGAGAGAGGAGAGAAAAGGAGAGAGGAGAAGAAAGGAGAGAGGAGAGCTCTCTGTGCTCTAAATGAGAGTGAGAAGCATGAGGAGGCCGAAGGAGCCCAAACAAGAAATGACTGGAGGAGAATACACACATCCAGGGTGCTGGATTACTTTATCTACGGCACTTATGACTCACTGTCATTTAAGATGCTTGTATACATATACACAATTATATAAACATGTAGATGATTTCAAATGGATATAAAACAACATGCAACGACAGTGTTTTTAAATGCAAATGACATGAAATATAAATGAGAATACTGTTTAAAATAATTTAAAAATAATGTAAAACTTCCTGCACAACTTGCAACAGTGTTTCTTTATTAAACAATTTGCAACTAGAACAAAAAAAACCCTGCACGATGCAACAGTTGTCAGCGTGTTTTACTTCAGGACCACGGACAGAACTTTTACTTTCTACGATTATTTTAGTTTTAAAAGCTGCCTGATTGATTTACTCCTGTTGATGGGATGTGATCTGACAGCAGAATGAGTCTAACTATGACAAGTAGTAATACTGCTACAAAAAAAGAAAGAAAAATCTGGTTTGCACTAACTTACACTGACACCAAGAGACCAAAGAGTGAATTGCAGTTTTGAGCTTTGGAAAAAGTGACATCGGTCAGAGGAAATTAGAATCAGAATCTGTGGTGGTTCCAGTTGGACATGTGTTGTTCATGAGTTTTATTTTATATAAATATATATCACTAGTCTTGGGGTAGATGTAACAAAATGTCTCCTATCAGATCAAATGACAAATGCTCACTATGATAAACTTGTCAGAAGTCGGCTGAGAGTTTAATTTTAGAGTTTTTTTTCATATTTTGTGCTAAAACATTTCTCTGTATGTTTTCAGGTGATCAGAGCAGAGGTGCTGCGTCTCCGGTACCACTCAAAAAGGATGTTGAGAACATGGAGAAAGGTGAGGATTGTGTTAAACATTTATAGTATCTATGGATCCAGAAAGCAGAATTACAGCAGGGGTGTGAGTGTTTTTAAAAATCAAAGTCTTGTTTCCCTTTACTCATCATAATCTCATGTCTTCTGTTGTTTTGCTTCTCGTTATTCCGTCAGAAGAGCTCCAGAAGGTTCTTCTAGAACAAATTGACTTCAGGAGGAGACTGGAGCAAGAGTTTCATGCTTTGAAGGGCACATCACCATTCCCTGTCTTTCGTAAGTCTGTTTTTTTTTTTTTTGTTCTCATAATGACATTTTGTTTTTTAAACTCTGAAGGATAAATTCTATTTGTCTTTATTAAAACTTCTTACAGCTGCATTGCTTTTCATTCCTATTTTCTCCTGGTTCTTTAATCTAACTTCCAGTTGCAACATTATATAAGCTCCTTTCTTTTATGTGAGCAGTTTCTCATTGATAATGTTCCACCTAATTATGTGTTTGTACTCCAATATCAGATAATTTTCAAGATCAGATGAAACGAGAGCTCGCCTACAGAGAAGAAATGGTCCAGCAGTTACAGATGGTAAGAATATAATGTGAATGGTTAACATTGAAGTAAATGAATCTCATTAATGACAAACTAAAACCCCTGTTATAGAAAAACATTGTTCTAAAAGCCTCAGAGATGGCTTTATTTTAAAAGAGCTCTGATATTCCATCCAGAAAATAAATTATTAGGATTGTTCAATTATCATAAAGCTTTTAAACACAGTTAAAATGAAAAAAAAATGAAAGAAAAAAATCATTTTATTTGTCACAAACCAAACAAACACTGGTTTTGTTGTTTATTTGTCCGTCAAAAGACAGAACCAGTCATGCAGTTTGTCTTTCATGGGTGAGAAGCTCCTCTGCAGCCTTCTGAGTGTTTCTGTTCACATCAATCACAGAAGCAGCTGGCTGACAGATGCTGTTTGTCTTTACTTTCTGACACATGCTACAACTGTACTCGCTTGTACGCACACGCCAGCAAACAGATACACTAATATAAGGAGAAAACATGCACATATACACAAGAGCAAACTATATGTGTATCTCAATAAAGTCAGGTAACTGAAGAGGTCTTCAAGCTCTTTTGAAAGCATGTATGTACTCATCAAAGTTGCACATATGCACTGTAATAATTAAATGTGTCAGGAACCAGAAGATGGATCAGTCTCTGGCTGATAATAGATTTAAATTAACCCAAAATATGTTTATTTATTATAATGTGCAATTTCAAAGCTTCCCACTTCTTGCCAAGACTTCCTATTTTAAATACCTCTTAAAAATCTTGATGTATCACCTTCTTTTAAAGTCAAGAGATGAATGTAAGAAGAAAAGTATTTTACCAGTCAGCAGTGTTTAATGAAACTATAATTATTATTGTTTTTTTTATGTTTTTCAGATTCCCTACGCAAATATTATCCGAAAAGAAAAGATCAGCTCTCATCTCAGCAAGTAGCCGAGAGGTAAATATATTTCAATTTATTTATAAAGATAATTAAAATCTGAAAATAAGTAATTCCAAACAAAACATGTCTTTGTAATCCTGCACAATATTAAAAATGGCAAAGTCAAAAATTCAAAATGTCAGTTATTTATTCATGAATGTATTCATTTTTACAGGCCGACTCAGTCCACGTCACAGGCAGAAGCAGCTTGGACCTTCGATGATAGTCACTAAAGTCATACATTCTCTGCAAAGAAGCAACAAAAAATAAACAAACAAATCAAAAAAGTGAAATATTATGATCAAAACTCCAACAATAAGGAAGAAGATGCTGTGTATGTACCTTCACATTTGTTGCATTTTTTTAGGACAGCAGTTATTAGGCTGCATCTTGAGCAGCACTTCTGTTTGCTCATTTGAACCTTTTCGTACAGCTGCTGTACCAGCACATCATTATATGGTTCCCAGATGTTTCATTTTTCCATGAATGAAGTTTATTTTCCAAATGGACACTAACTGGTGATATTGGGAAACACTGAATGACACTTGATCTTTCATAACTGCAGAATACAAGCTTTATTCAGCCAGGACCAAAGCACGCCCCCGTTAACATCTGTGAACATTCCAGAGGTGGTTAGAGGCACCTGGATGTCAGAAAGCAATACACAATAACTGGGTGTTAATATCTGAGACTGTTGGCTTAAATTGGACTGCTGTGGGATTGGTATTAGCACACACAAACCCAAACAACAAGAACACATTCTCTTTATTTATCTCGTTGATATCAGCATCTGATCTGAATAGAAACCTCTTGGTAGTTAAATATGTGACCATTTCCTGATTACACAAATGGCCATTACCAGTTATTAATGTGATTTGTTATTCAGATGTACACCAGTGTCTATGGCATAAATGTAAAATAGGAAAATCCAAATGAATTGGTAAATTTGACTATATACCACAGGTCCTATTAATGACTGTAAACCAAATGTTAGATGAAGAACAGTATTGTCACAAGAAGACAATGTACAGTCCTATTATTTTCTTTAATGTGCAAAACTTTAAGTATTATAGTCACTGCAAGTATTACTGCATTGTTAATACCTATTGTTTCACATGTAATTACTCATATGTATCATTTTATTTATACGCGAAGAGTTACCACAGAACAATATCTATGTGTCATGACACATTTTGTACTGTATGAATTTAAAGCAGCCGGAGTTTTGCTAAAAGGCAAAAAAAAATGTTTTTTATTCTCCACAAAGTTTTTTTTTTTTTTCCAGTTGCAACAACCTTCAAAATTCACCTGGTGTGAAAGGTATATTGCTGCCATAAGCTAATACGTGGTGACAAGAAAATAAAAGGTTCTTTCCAAGTGCCCGTTTGTCTCCAGTAGAGTTTGTGGCCAATATGGAGAAGACTGCAGTCTAATATTGTTGTGTATCTATTTGTAAATGATCTCAACTGGCTGTACAAATAAGAACACCTTCCTGTTTCTCTATCTATATGTGTTTGTTTATTTGAATATCAAATCCTGAATCCCGAATTGTGAAAATACTATTTATTATATCATTTAAAGAAAAGTAAGCAACTCGATGGTGATAATGATGAAGATGGTGCATTTAAGTGTATGTCAAAATAGAGTAAATGACAGTTCTCTCTTCTTGTTTATAGGTTGTATGGATGGAATTGTCATTTACTGAATAATGTTACCATGATAAACTGTTAATGCAGATGTATTTCAAAATGTTCTTGTAGTTTCTTTACTATTTATGCATAAATTAAAAGTCTATACAAAAAAGAGGTTTCATTATTGTAATATGTATTTGTGCTACCCAGAACATACATAATTTTTCATTTTATTTTAATTTGTTCAGTCTTGCACCTTAGATCATAAGAATTGTAGAAAGTACTGTTGTAAATGAGAATTATGTATAAAGTTCGTGTTTTTTGAGGAGATTATTACCATGTCTGCTTCTATCAGAGAAAAGAAAAACAAAACACAAGAACAGCTGTAATAATGGAAACTCAATACTCTGTAAACTTCGAACTTAAATATTACATTATTCTTTAGTCTCAGCTTTCTAATTTCTCGGTCAGTGTTGGACCAAAGAACAACAATACTGTAAACAAAAAATACATAAAGGGTAAATATGTTTACCAGCATGCATCTGTGGTCAAACAAACCTAGCTTTTTTTTATTGCTATCATTTTCAGTTTTTTGTCTTTTAAATTTGATAGCATACTAAAAAGACGCAAAATATGTGTCTAAAACCGGAATATAGAAAAAAAACTACATTGAACGACAGTTGGGAGGCGATAGCGCGACCTCTGCTGCTAATTTACGGCAGCTGTGTTTCTGGGAGTGGCCGACGGCAGAAGGAGGAGATGAATTAGTGCCAGCATGGCGTTTACTCTGTACGCTCTCATCCAGACCGCTATTTTGTGCACTAATGCCATCGCTGTGTTACATGAGGAGAGATTTCTCAGTAAGAGTAAGTGTCCCGTTACTCGTAACATATTTACTACTGACAGATGACGAAACTGGACAGATTATCTGTTTCTCTGTCTCGGTGGACGTCATCTTTAAAACCAGATGCTATTCCTCTTCTAACTTACTGCATCTTCTGTGTCCTGCTCTGTCACCCGTGTGTCTGAAGTGGGCTGGGGGGTGGAGCAGGGAGTTGGAGGGTTTGGAGATGATCCAGGAGTCAAAGCTCAGATTCTCAATCTCATCCGCTCTGTTCGGACTGTCATGAGAGGTCAGGAGGTTATTTATTTTCTCAGAAAACATGGATAAATAGACGTTTAGTCATACCCAAACTGAGTGATGGGTCCAGTTTATTTACCTGTTCATCATTTCTCACTCTCTTCTGTTTGCAGTACCTTTGATACTGGTGAACTCTGCTTGCATCATCCTGCTGTTGCTGTTTGGTTGATCACTGATGCACCAGGAGGATTAAACACCCGCTCAAGAACCACCAGAACACACAAACACACCTTCTCACACTAATCAGCCCTTCATTTAGAAACCAAGTCTGTGTAGGTGGAATGATTTTTCAGCAGGACTAAACTCAACCTCCGCCCTGCAGATGTTCATGTGCACATTAAAACTCTGATTCCAGCAGCTTGTGTTTAATTTTCTCAAAGTCAAAAGGTGATGAATGGCTCTTCAACAGATGACGTTTATCATCCTTTTCAGGATGTGTTTCTGTTTGGATGATTAAAGGTATGTTCAGCTGTACCAAACCCTGTCTGGAGTTTAAAAAGATTCACTTTATTTCTATCAGTTGAATTGTTTTCTAATCTGATGACTTTTGCAACATGTTTGTACATACAGAAAAAAAAAAAAAAACATTTAATTTGTTAACTCGTACAGTGTAAGTTTACTTGTGACTGTAACAAACACTCCAAAGTCTGTTTTTACCACTCACTGTGTAAAATATTGTGATTTTTCCATTTCTCTGACAAAACATATTTTTTAACAGTATTTTCATTCACAGCTCAAACCAATGCATTATTTTATACGATGACCCCCCACCCCCCATGTTACAAAAATTGTCGTTTGGAATTAAATATGACATTCTATTTCATTATGATTCCTCTGTTTTATTGTCTCATTCTCTGTTTCCACAAGAGAGAAAATAAATCTTTGACCACATCTGTTTCTCAATCTCCATGAACTGAGAATCAAATAGAGTATTATTCAGCTAATTTATAAACGATTGTAAATCTCATAATAAGTTAGTAACTTGTGTTGTCCAGCATGTAGTCTTCAATTCAGATGAGTTGAAATATTCAGCAAATAAATAAAAACAAACAGGATGTCATCATTAATCTTGGAGTGAGTTCAAGGCCTGTTATTCAGGTTCAAGTTAATATAGAATAAATGTTAGTTTCTGGTTAAGATTCAAGCACATTATCTGTTAACATTACATTTATTCAAACATATTTTTAACAGACCCATCACTTTTTAATAAATACACATCACCATTTCTCTTGCTTCACTATTATAATAATCCCAATATGTTGTAAATTAACACCACTTCATCCTGTAGCTTCACAAACATGCTTATTCACATTAGTTTTGACCCTAAAAATAAAGGATTTGAGGATAGAGGGTGTCTGCTGGAAGCAGAAGCATATGTTTAACAGGGAGATTTGTACATTAAAGCCACTTTGATCTGTGATTAGTTCTGCTTTCACCAGGGATCACAGGAAAAGCTGTAAGTGATAACACGCCACTGTTCAGAATAATTTATGTGCACACGTCAAAAATGTCTGGACATGTAATAAATGAGAAAAAAATATAATATAATATAATATAATATAATATAATATAATATAATATAATATAATATAATATAATATAATACTTAAATATATATGTATGTATATAGTTTAGAAAACATTTATTTTATAGTTTATAAAATAAAACAAGTATAAGAAAAAAAGACATAAATACATGAATGATGAGAAAAGACAAAAAATTGGCTTCAGTGATAAACATGTTTCTAAGGCATTCCACTGAATTAAAAAAAAAAGTTACCACATAAATTAATCCCAAACATTATGTTTTTCGGAAATATTATCTGAATCGTGTTCATACAAATAATGATCAGTGGAAAAAAACAACTGTGTTATTCACTAGTGGAGGCCAAGCCGAAAGAGGATTTGGTCAATGTCTGGCATCATGTGGAGAGAATATTTTTTAATCGTGATAATACCTCCCTTCATGTTAAATCCAAAAGATCATCTAATGCTGTACATCTGTTGGTTGTTAGTGTGATGGAACATATGTTTTTTATTATTCCAGTGAGTGATTATGTGGTTAAGGGTAACCCTCTTAAATGATTATGAAAAAAAGAAAGACATTGAATGTATTTTTACTAAATAAGTGATGAAAATACGTACAGTACACTGCTCAAAAAAATTAAAGGAGCACTATGAAAACACATCAGATCCCAATTAGAATATCCATACAGCTATGAAAAGGGGAACATGTTTGAGGCCCATATGTATGAAAAACATCAACCTACAGAGTGATGAATTCAAAGTCAGCTATGAATGTAAACTGAGAAAGTGATGCAGCTGGTTTGGTTGGGATTCTTTATGAGATAATAGATGGTGTCCCGGGGTATCTCCTCCCCGATCCTGACTATGGAGTCACTGAGCACCTGAAAAGCCTTATGCACAACGTGTTGGTGTTTGATGAACCGAAACATGATGTTCCAAAGAGGTTCTATTGGATTTGTGTGGTATCAATTCCTTTATCTTGGACCTGCTAATTCCAATGTTCTCTGGCCACTGCCAGTTGAGTGCCATGGCGCTGGGCATTGACCACAGGGCCCATTAGAGGACACTCGACCTTCAGGCCACCTTCATGAAGTGAAGGTATAGTAAGGTTAGGGGTTTGCTCAAGGTTACTTTCTAGGTTTGACAGTCCTCATCCTGTTCCTCCTTGCACAAAGAAACAGATACCGGTCAGATTAATGACCTTTGATGATCCTGTCTAGCTCTCCTAATGTAACTGTTCGTCCCTGGAATCTCCTCCATGCTCAAACCTTGTGGCATGACATGTACTGATGTTCCAACCTAATAGAAATGGATGGCCTGTACAGCCTCTAGTCCAGGTATCACCTCCTTCTACCTGTAGGGACACTCACTCTAGAAAATCAGCAAAACAAAAGATAGAAGGTTAACACACTCGATACTTTACTCTGAAGTGATTACAAAATCTTCCTTTCAGTTTTGTCAAGGAATTTTCCATCTAACAACTGGGGAGCTGTTGTTGTACCTGAAGGGGGCAGCATCGGTCACGTGAACCGCTTTAAACCAACGAAGAAGAAACGTCAACAAAAAAAACCAAGAGAAGCTCTGTTGCTAATGAAGGTTAGCGGGACATTTTGTATGTTTTTAAAGTTTTAACATTTAGTTTGACATCTTTGAACTAGAGTGAAATAGTAAAGATGAGTTATAAACATGTAGCTTATTATACTAGTTATTAAAACTTAACTGTCACTTAAATAAAATGACATTTACTCAGTTGGATGCAAATTTTACATATTTTCCAGCTTGTTTTTTCATTTAGAACATAATCAGAGTTCAGTCCTTTTAGCTGAACATATTCAGGAGAATGTATTTAAAACACAGCGTGCTTTAAGCATAAAAACACTACGGAGGAAGTGTGTCAGTTCTTTAACTTTCACAGCTGCATATGTAAACAATATCATGTATTTTTGTCCATCAACGAAGTTGATATTGAAATTTGGCACATTACATACAATAGAAAAGGTGTAGGATCAAATGAAATGTCAGGTCCAAAGAAACGCTATAAGTTGATGGAGTCAGTAAATTGGTCAGACTCACCCTTTATTACAAAAAAGCTTATTCTTAGTTTCTTATATAAATTTGAATTTTACCCTGACATTGATAACTACATGACTGAAATCCAAGCATGTCTAAATAACAGGGATCACCATCTGAAATCCAGAATCAGTAAAACATTATCCATAAA
Organism: Pachypanchax playfairii; assembly: GCA_006937955.1. Taxonomy (NCBI): domain Eukaryota; kingdom Metazoa; phylum Chordata; class Actinopteri; order Cyprinodontiformes; family Aplocheilidae; genus Pachypanchax; species Pachypanchax playfairii. The sequence goes on from SSNP01000014.1 coordinate 5,382,007, forward strand.
TCTGTATTCTGGGCAGAAGTCCACTCACGAAAGGGGTCAATAATCCTCTCAGTTTCCTCTTATGTAGGTTTGATCAACTCAGTAATCTGATAAATTCTCTCATTACTGATGTGAATTATGATTAGAAACAAATGATCTCTTATTGTGAAAGAATATGCTGTTTAAACAGAATAAAGCTCTGTTTATAGTGAACCCTTGGTAAGGTTTAGCTGTTGGGAAAATCTGCAAATGAGACCCCAATCCAAGCAGCACCCATCTGTACAAATACATGTACAATCCAATAACCTGATTGCACAATTACAAGGATTATCAAATCATCGATCAACAGAAAAAGGATTGCCTCAAATTATTAGTTAATTTTTGAAGTGGTTATATTCAACAAAATAGGATAATTTACCTTCTTTAAGCTTTATATTGTCACAGAAAATGATATTTTACCATATTTGGGTGTTTTAATGAGCACTGTCATAACAAAAAGAAAATGATCGAAGTTGCAGTTTTGATGGACATCCTGTTGTCCTCGGCAGGCCTTCAGCATGGTGGACAGAAGGGCTCTGAAGGCTGTGCTCATCGATCTCAGTGGAACGCTACATATAGAAGATACAGCAGTGCCCGGAGCGCAGGACGCCCTCAACAGGTGGGGAACAGCCTGCGAACCAGAGACAGGTAGAACATGGAGGTCCAGTAGCCTGATAGTTATGAATTTTAAGTACTTTTAAGTGTTAAAGATTTGTTTGTGTTGTGATCAGATTGCGTCAGGCGTCTGTGGCTGTGAAGTTTGTGACCAACACAACCAAAGAGAGTAAGAGGAACTTACTGGAACGACTGCACCGTCTCAGCTTTGACCTCCAGGTGAAATACTCAGGGCTGTCTTTTTATTAAAGTGCAAGTTTTGATTGTTTATAATGTCAGAACATTTTTAAATAAACTTTAAAAGAGAAACAGGCTTTTCCGTCTGAATCTCCCAGAAGTAAATATAACCTTATCACCTAGCTAATTCTCACCTGACGTTATTTTTGCTCTTTTACACTCTATTTATTGAGCTTGTTTCTGAACCTCTGACTCTGCAGGAAAAAGAGATCTTCACATCTCTGAGCGCAGCCAGGAGTTTGTTAGAACAGAAACAGCACCGGCCACTGCTGCTGGTGGAGGACAGCGCGCTGGAAGACTTCTCTGGTACTTGTGTAGAGTTTGTGAGAGAGAGAAAAACGACTACATCTTTTTTTAAAAGCCTATTTTTCAGTCTCACGTATTAATTTCTACATTGTAGATTTGTGATGAAGTAATTCATTGTAAACTTTCTAAACTCTACGTGATGTGATTTTGATGTCAGGTATTGACACGTCTGAGCCAAACGCAGTCGTCATTGGACTCGCCCCTGATCACTTCAGTTACCAAACTCTCAACAAGGCTTTCAGGTTGGAAACTCACAAGTTTATCCTCTTGTTTTTACCCTTCTTGTTATTCTTGTTATATTGAACTCTGTACGATTTTATGTTTAAGCTTACAAGAATCTTGACAAAAGATTTTTTTTTTTCAAAATCAGAGTGATTTTGTAAACTACCATCAGCATTGTGAGGATTCTGTCCTCTTATTTAAAGTGTTTCACTGCGTTTCTTCCCAGAATGATCCTTGATGGTGCTCCTCTTATTGCCATTCACAAGGCTCGTTACTACAAACGTAAGGATGGTTTGGCCCTTGGCCCCGGGCCCTTTGTGACAGGACTCGAGTATGCTACAGACTGTAAAGCTACTGTTGTGGGAAAGCCTGAAAAGACATTTTTTATACAGGTTGCATTTTATTATTTATTATTTAAATGGATTTTAGAACTTTCAAACTGCTTAATGTTTTTGGGATTGTTGTGTTTTTTAAACAGGCCCTGTCTGATTTAGGGTGTAACCCCAGTGAAGCTGTCATGATAGGAGACGTGAGTGTATTTGTAACTGTCACTCAGCAGCAAATTCATTTTTAAAATCTTGTTCACAGTTGTGCATAGAGTATTATTAACCTTCATATACACAATTATCAGTATAATAATGAATGCACTCTGGAATAAAAGCTGGGGGTCTACTGCATTTCAGGATGCACGGGATGATGTGGGCGGCGCCCAGAACGCAGGAATGTTGGGTATTCTGGTCAGAACAGGTGAGTTTGTTTCCATCATGTTTTTTTTTCCCACATGTTGTCAGCTGCTTTCTTCTGAAGAAATAACTTCCCTCCACTTGTTAGTAGCTTCCTGGGAACTGACCACGATTTACCTCCATACTGGTGTCTGTAACTCACGATGAGCCGCCTACTCTCTGTTTCAGGTAAATACAGAGACGGAGATGAAAAGAAGATCAACCCACCTCCTCACCTGACGTGTGACAGTTTTCCAGATGCTGTTGAACACATCCTGCAGAACCTGCTATAAGCTACAGTTAAAGCACTGCTGCACTCCCATATCAATGATACTTAAATCTGAAATCGATTTTCTGGTCCAGTATGGTTGAAAGAAGGGAATAAGTGTGTTATTCTTATAATGAAATTTGAAAGGAGATTAACTATGTTGTTAATCTGACAGTTTTTTTTCCTCTAAATTTACAAACCATCTCAATGTTTAGAAGAACAAGTTTGAAACATTTAGTCCTAGAATAACAAGATACCAGTCATATCTGACACGTTATTGTGCTAAATTTAAATACATAAAACTGTTCATCTCTAGTCTTTTAGTTTTATTGTTAATAACTTATTCTGTGAAAGTTTATAAAACATTTGCATGTTGGGTACAAGGAGAAATATGCAGATGTTTGACTTGACTCACATTTCATTTCACTCGGCTTCTTATTTTATTTTATTTCTCCTAAAATGTTTTTAAGTTATTAAAATCTGCACATTTAGCCTCGAGTAATATGAAAGAAAGATAAAACTTTATGATGGTACTTTACACTCCCTCAGCATGTTGTAAAGTGTAACTGCAGTGGGGGATTTTGGGACAGTAAATTGGAGTTCAGAGATGATGTTAGTGTAAAGTCTTTTTCCTCATTTCAACAGAAGTCTGTGAGGATTTGGGTCAGACCGACTCGTATTCTCTCTCCCACGCCATGTATCTGTCCATCAGGTTTCGGGCTGAGGGTTTGGTGTGTGCTGTCACCTCCATGAAATCAGCTGATGTTACAGTTCCCAGCTGGATGACGGGCATATCAGTGTCTCCTGTGAATGAGAATGTCAGTAAGATCTAAAGTGTTGGATCTCTTATCAGAGCATGTGTGCTGTCCTACCATCCTGATGCAACTCCAGAGCATCAAAAATCTTGCGAACTGGTCTCATGGCAGCTTCTTTACACACCAATCTGATGTCAGAGCCGGAGTATCCTTCCATCTCCTGAAACACATCGACACACACACACAAAAGAGGCAGATAAGGTCTCGCACACGAGCGAGGATCTCTTTGCAGAAGTAAAACACACAAACATTTCAAAATCTGAAAGAATTTGATGTTTGCCTTTCCAGTATAACAAACCTCTGCCAGGATTTTGTAATCCAGTGCTGTTCGTAGCTCCACCCCTCCTATAGAACTAAAAGGAGGTAACCAATGAGAGATCATGGCCTGACGTGCAGGCGATGAGGGTAGATTCACTAGAATCCTCTTCTCTAATCTCCTCAGCATTGCATGGTCCAACTCCCTAAATGAAGAGCAACAACAGTCACCAAGCAGCAGACAGAAATCTGATGTTAACTTGTTTACTGTTAGATCGTAGGTAAGAGGTTACCAAGGCAGGTTGGAGGCAGCAAGTACAAACACCAGGTCCTCAGATCTCGCGAGCCCGTCCATCTGAACCAGCAGCTCCGTTTTCATTCTTCGGCTCCCTTCATGCTCTCCTCTAAAAACACAAACAACACATCTCAAATAATTGAACCAGAGGCAACACGAGACTTGAAAAGTAACTGGAAGAACTTTTAACAACTGCCAACCGATGAGAGTATAACAAGGATGTCAAAGAGTGTCACCAACAGTTTGTTTACAAACTGGAACAATCTAAGAATACATTTTCCTCACAGTAAAATTTTAAAGACTTTATGAATAATATTAAATGATTCAGCCAATCAGAAGGAATATCTGCACACATGGGACAAGATCACAAAAAATCCAACCACAAAGGTCCGGGACTGTTGAGTCACTTGAATCCTACATCATATTAACATGAGACAACATTCCTCTCCTAAAACTCCCTTCCCAGATGTTTACAGACAGATGTTCATCACCTTGTTCCCACTCTTTGAGCTGTGTTGCTTCCATCAAATTTAAAATGAGCTAATATTGCCTATGAAACAGGGAAATATCTCAGTTTTATGTGCAGGTGATACATTGTTTATATTCTAGTAGAAATAAAATACAGCTTTGGGAGATTTGCAAATCATCACATTCTGTTTTATGAACATATTACAAACCATCATGATTTCTGAAATCAGTGTTTATGGTTCATATTAGCTTAGCTCACCCCGGGCTGGTTCCTCTCTGTCCCATCACTGACTCCAGCTCATCCAGGAAGATGGTGGAAGGGGCGTGGTACCGTGCCAGCTCGAACAAAACCTGCAGATGTACACAGTGTGTGTAAAAACCAGTGCAATCAGTTTGGTTATTTGTGTGTTGAGGGACAACCTACCCGGACCAGTTTTTCAGAGTTGCCTCTCCACTTGCTGACGATGCTGGAGGCTGAAATATTGAAGAATGTTGTCTTACACTCTGTAGCCACAGCTTTGGCCAGCAGTGTTTTACCTGTCCCTTTGTGTAAGTAAGACACAAAGAAAAAAAAAAAAAACATTAGAGAAAGCTGCTGACATGTTTTGTATTGCACTGAGTGAAGGCCTTACCTGGGGGGCCATAGAGCAGCAACCCCTTCCATGGGGATAAAATCCCTGTAAACAATTGTGGGTACTATAAAGATGGTGATTTAGGGAAAGGAGGAATAAAAAGAAAGGGAAGGAGAGACAAATATGAATAGTGGTAAATCACAATCAACTTTCATATATTTCCTAACTGAAAACAAGCCAATCAGAAGCTGAGCTATGTGCACAGAAACCTGACGAACCAGAGGAAAAGCTGAGTCAGTGCTCCGAATAGCATAAAGCACAAATTAGTTTAATTTTAGGTGGGAGAGGAGCAGATTCAAATCATCCAGCTGACCTTATAAACTAGTGAATGAATAATAATGGAGACAAAACTTGGTAAAGGTGGAAGGGTGGTGTTATTCAATAAAACAGGCCAACAGAATATATGTAAGAAAATAGACACATCAGTCCTCATTTCTGTCTGGAAATGTCAAGAGGATGCAGACAACCTGATTTGTTGTCATGAGAAAGGTCTAGATGATGATGATAAAAATACGTCTCTGTGTTATCTTTTTGTGTGTGTGTGTGTGTGGTTGTTATCCATACGCAGCTGCAAAATTGTGTTTGTGTAAATTCTACATGTGTGTTCTTGCCTCCCGCTCAGTCTATCCATCTGTGTATGAGTATTGCCACAAGATCCCAGATATGGATTTAATGTCAGTCTAATAGACTGGCCTGACCTCGCTGCCCATCTTCTCTTTAAGCCCTTTAAAGGAGATGTATTCAGAATCGAAGAACGAAGACTGACGCTGAAATACCAGCGCACTCTTGTGCCGGCCTTACCTTAATGGGATAAACGACGGCCTCTTTGACTAATCGCTTGGCATCCTCCAGACCGATGATGTCCTCCCAGCGCACATTTGGGCTGTGCAAATAAATGTCCTTTATGGGTGAACACACAAACACAAAGAGTGGGGGGGTGATTGGCCTGCGTAAATAGGTGTCCTTTAGAATGAAGTATCATTTAAGTAATATGGATAGAACCTTCATTAATACAGAGCATCCATTTACTTTCAGCAAAGCTCTTTATTGCCCTCTAGTGGTCAGAGTCCTGATCATGTATTTGTACATATGGGGCACATTTTCATATTTTACACACCTACATGCTTGTTTATTGTTGATTATGTCAGCAGTGTATAATGTGAATGTGTGTGTGTGTTGTGTGCAGTACCCCACTGATGATTGCAGCCAGTTCCCTCATCTCATCACTCATCCCAGTAAAGCCACTGAGGGGCTTCAGCAGTCGCTCCTGCAACAGATAAGAAACATATACAGTTAATATTTTCAAGAAATACAATATTAAAACACATTATTATGATTACATTTTTATTTTCTTGAGATAATGTTCACTCCTTGGCTTTTTACCACGTGATCTGATTGAAAGTCTGATCCTCTGAATTGGATTCTTGTTTTCCCATCAGCCACCTGGGCCCAAAACAGCAACAGATGACTTTTATAAACTGAGTAACTGTCAGTATTTTGTTTTAAAATGCAGTAAAAATGTGAACTAGTCATAACAAAACCAGGAACATTAATAAATCTTTTGGCAGCATCACAAGCAGATTTATGTTTCAACGTGTTAGACGAAAGAAACCGGTCACACAACACGGAGGTAACAAATGAAAAGTTTAATAAGATGAAGTGATGTATCAGTACCTTTCTGCTCACAATACTCTCCCCAGGTGCTCCGTTTCTGATTGAGGAAACGTTGAGTCCAAACTCAGATGACTCCGGAGCCACAGAGACTCCATTTTCCTGGGAAATGTAACACAGAACGGTTGGAATAAAAGCCTTTAGTTTTAGTGAGTTTTTGAGTGGTTTTGTTTTAAACATGCCAGACTTTTGCACAAACATCGGTGATTCTCTTGGCTGCACTTCCAGGCTGGTGGTTGGGGGATGAGATAATTTTGGGAAGAGGCTTCGGAGCTGAGCAGAAGTTTCTGAGGACAAAAAGACTTAAAGGTTCAACCTGGAAAAACAATCTGAATATCTGTTTTTTAACAAAAGAAGGATATGAGAGATGCATAGACTCACTTTTTCACTCCACTACTTCTCGATCCACTGTCACCTACATTGAAAAAAAGCTACTGATTGATCTCACTGAGAATTGAGAATAAAATTCGAACAACCAAGTGTTTGACTGAGAAGTTTACCTGTGCTTGATTCTACTGTTCTCCTGATAAGTTTTGGATACTTCTGGAACTTGACATAGTGATAACTCTCATACTCCATCATCACCATCTCCAGATCGATGTTATCACAAACCTCGAACTTCCTCACACCCCCATTTGTCTCCTGGTCCAAGGCCACGGCTGTTGTTACATAACTGGCAGGCAATCAGAAATGCACAAACATTATGCAGAATTCAAAGTAACTGAGCCAAGGTCAGCTATCCCTGCTGTCTTACATAATTTATGTGTAATGTACTTTCTTAAATTGCATGTGGATAAAAACACGTTGAAGCCTCACTGTAGGTATCTAATGTAAACAAGAGCCATAAACTGGTTTTAATCCTTGTTTTCTTCGCAGCGTGTGTTTCAGGGAACACAAACATCCACATGTTTCCATTCCAGATGTTCCATACTCTTTTTCTTTTGTCACATCAATTTTCTTAATAAAATCTAATTTACTTGCTATAGTTATTCATTTGCTGTAAGAGAGAATGTGTGTGTGAAGTTTTCATGGTGTATGCGCAGGCTGACCCTTGTCCGAGTAGGTGGTGATAAATCAGAACAAGAAGGTTCTTCTTCCTCATCTCCGTCTTCAGCTCATCCTGTGGAACATCAACACACACCGCAGGCAGCACAGAGACACAACAATGTAAAAGAAATACGTAGGAAAAGCAGATTTAAAATGGCCTTGAAAGAAAAGATTTGCACAAAAACCAAACAAAAAGGGTTACTTTAAAGTGCAATGTAAGAACACCAAGGCTAAAACATCTTAGCCAAATTTAGTTGTTTGTTTATTTAACCCGAGTTTTAACTCGCTCTATTGTGGAAATATAAAAAAAAGAGTGAGAGAAGTGATATTAGTTTTGTTTGTAGAATGAAATACTAATCACAATGGTGTGGATGCCCATGTGGACATTGTGTGTTTCTTATCAACATTAGCACATTTAAAATTATCTTTATTTGTTCTTTCTTTATTATATTAATCTATTGTAAAACCTATTTTTTATTATTATAAAACCGACAAGAAAAAAAAAAGACAGAATGACAGAAGTTGCCAGCAGGGGGAGACAAATCCTCACAAACAGCAGACACCTGAGCGCGTAACTAAGCAACCAGGGGACGCCGATGTACTAAAGTTCTCGATACTTTTAAGCTAATATTGTTAGCTTCTTATCGGACATTGTTCACTTACACCTTGTTGTATGTGTAAAACAAATTTACTTGAGCTTAAACATACACCTTATAACGATACTTACAATTATATTCGGTGACGCGTGTCATTTTGTAAAAGCAAGTTTTAGTTAGCTTTTGGTTATTAGCTCGCCAAAGTTTTACGTTAATTTGCATGAAGATTTAACAAAACAAAACTTCTCGTTGACTTACTGCCTCTCGAGCTTGATGAGCAATCTTCATGGACTGATAAGACAACTCCATCGTCATGAAAAGAAGCGATGAGACACGCTCACAGAGAAAATCTGTCGCTTGTAGTTTTTGTGTGTGGAAGTCCTTTTTTGGGGTGAAGGGTCCCTACTGGGCTACCGTAGACACAGTTAAATATAATATGCATTAATCGAAACATTAAAAAAATACTTTTGCATGTCCAGTGTTCATCCTAAAACACTTAGTATGTTGATTGGTATTTTTTTATGTTGCTTAAAAACAGTTAACCTAACATTTAACGTTTTTTTTTAAAGATATAATCAAACTATACCAAACAACTTTTGAAAATATATACAATTCAGTCCTTAATTTTATGTATGTATATATATATATGTGTGTTTTCTTAAATTTGAGACTAAATGTAGAATAAGGTGTATACTGTAAATAAATATCCATCAGACAACAGAAAAAAAGTCTCAAATATAAATATACTTTCTGTTCAGCCCTATCTTAAGCTACATTTAAGTCTGTAAATGTGACCTATTGTAGACTTGTTTTGTTGAAGCTAAATATTTATTCATGTATATTAAATGCATGTATTATTAGTGATCACATGTTTGATTGGAAAATTTATTTCTTGTGGTACAGTCAATCTCAATCTTTACCCAGTAAGCAGCACAAAGTTCAGCAGACATGTGTAAACTAATAGGTTACACTTTACAGGACACTTCAAGGTCATATTGGTTTGGAAATGATCGACCTGTAGCAGGAATTTGCTTTACATTTACAGACAGTATTAAGATGTAGTTTTGCCTTTAGAACAAAAATGTAAACATTTTCTAACTTTCATCCTAAAAATATTTGCTAATTCAGTTTCATGTGGACATTTACAACTATTTAATTTGAAAGGACCCTGCAAGAAAACATGAGTTCTTCTGCTGCTGTTTAGGACTTTAAAAGTAAAAAAGAAAATCAACTCTTAAATGTTTCATTGAAAAAACATGAAAATGTCAATGGCCAAAAACATGTGAAAGTTTAGACTGTTAAAATCGGCTAATATAAACTTCTGCTGAATTGGAGTTCATACTAAGAAAGTTGACAGAGCTGGTGAGTTTACAAGATGGAACATCACACATACATCATGTAGACAGACCCGACACGAATTTCTCTCAGATTTAAAACATATCCAAAAGATTTATATAGTGCAACATGGTCAGAGATCAGTGGAGGTGTACCAACAGGTAACCATAAGACTTTTCCCCTCACAGCAAAGACACTTCTTTACTTCTTGATTCTGGTTGCTGAGGTTCTCCACATGCATCTAAACAACAGATCTGTATCTGATAGTATGACTATGTGTTTGTGCAGGTCATATTTCTTCTTTTGTGGGATGAAATGAACATTTCTACCATCAGAAAAAATTGTACTTGCTTGGAGATGTTGCTGAAAGTCATGATGCATCAAACCCTGACTGTATATACCAAGTTATTCTCTGTGTAATCTCACATTTGGCAACAAACTGTAAGGCCTCAGAGATTTTTTTTTAGCCAGATTTTAAATTCTGCTGATATTTCCTTTAAAGATATGTAAGACCTGGGTGATCATGGAGGCAGTTTGAGCTATAAGAATACTTACAGAGCAAAGTAAAGTGCCAAGTCTGCAACAACCTCTCTGCAATGTGCTGGGGACGTTTGATTAAGAATGAAATGCTGCTGGACGTTTGTGATCAGGTAGAAACTGAATTTCACTGCACATGTTAAGACTAACTGGTTAAGCAGTTCCTTCCTCTTGTATGGAGGAAAGAACAAATACAGATGATATTAGCTGCAATTTTGATTGTCAAAAAATTACAGGTGGGATTATTGCTCCCTCCACATGCCAAATTCTAGCTGAGGAAGAATCCCAGTTCATTTCCTTTATCATCCATCAGAAAACTCCAGCCTCTGTAAGTAGTGTTCCAGCCTCGAGCAGCAGAGCCTTCGTATAAACATGTAGCGTGTGAAACAGCGTGACAAAGTCATGGGTGCTGAACAGGGTGTCTGCAAGTGCAAAGCCAAGTGCAGAAGGGATGAAACCTCTGCCATACTCCACCATCCAAGTCCCAGCGCTCCACTGGACTGATGTAGCTTCACCCACTTCATGAACAATGGTGTCACCTGTGGGAATGAAGAGTGGAAGTACCAACAAAAGGCAACAGTTCAAGTTATTCAGCCACAGTCTAAAGATAAAAAATGCACCAAGCAAAAAAAACAAAAAAACAATACAGTTTATAATGTTGATTTATTCACCTGGGTAGTAAACTTCACTCTTGGTCGTCCCCTCCTTCCACTGACGGAAAGTGCCAGAGATGATAGTGTCTGAAATTTCAGCCCAGTAACGACCTAATAAAAAGGGAAAAAAAATAATGTAGTGAGATTTAGAAAATAAATAAAGCGAGCTGCATTAAACCTGCCAAAAAGGCTGGAAAAAACAGTTTGTGTGCTTGTCTTCCTCTATACCTGAATGTCCTCCTGTGTCCACTGCAGTACCAAACAGCAGTAAGTATTCTGTGACAGAGGCATGGAGGACACACATGGAGCCCATCCAGCCGCCAGCATTCACAAACACCCACTGCAAGTCCTCATCTGGCAGGATGTGGCCTGGATACCTGGTTTACACACACATTATAAATCACTGCAATCTGCTTTACGGAAATAAAAGTCAGTACAAAATATTCTGGGCTTAAAAAGTGAATGCAATCATTTGAAAACTATCTAAGCTGAATTTTAAGTGTAAAACTAGTGAAATCTGTTTTGACAACGGTAATGTTCAAGATTTAATTTTACAATCTAAAACGAGCAGAAACAGATCGGAGAAAGAAACATGGACGTTTTTCAGCCCTATGTTTAGGCTAAAACTGATACATTGCTTCTTATATAACAAACTGACGGGTGGTTAGTAAAGTCTGACTCTCTTATTGAGCTAATAGTTAAAATCCAGTTTAAATGGACAGTGGCACCTCTTCCTGAGCTCCACCACCACTTTGGAGAATGCCTGTTCATGGTCCTGTCCTGAAAACAGACACACGAACTGCAGTCAACTTACAAACTAAAACAACTTGAAAAGAGCTTGATTTCCACTCATAAAATCTTACTACTAAACTTCTACCTGAGTATTGCTTAGCCAACTTGGCGATATCTTCTTTGTTAAAAACGTAGTGTTTCGTTGCCATCCAGTGCTGCAACAACAGAACAACCAGGACGGCGACTGCGACGAAGACAAACAATCTCAGAATAGTTTTAACAAACGACATAGTTACTAACAGACACACAACCGCAAATTCAGCTACATGCGTGCAGAGCGACAGATTGCTAAATCGGCAGCACTTTTCTGGTCACGTGACGGCAAGAAATAGTGGCTCAGCCAATCACAGACCATGTTTGGTCTGCAGGCAACAGCGGCTCTCGGGTTGCCAGCACACAATTAAAAACGTAAAAAAGGAAAGTTGAATAAAAGTTTATATTTTATTGCCTTGGGAGAGTAACATGTATTTCGTTGATATTTAACACTTAAGGAATTATTTAAAGTTAGTTTATACCTGCTTTGAGTGGTTTATTTTTAGTTTTAATGCTAATACGACCTGGTTTTAAATGACACGTTTTTTTGCTTATGAAAAACAGGAAGTCGGCTAAAGGCTACTGTTCGTGTTGGGTTTGTGCTAAAGTTCCGAACCAGCTGATGGTTCATTGGTTCATCACTGTTGTGACATTTCTTAAATATTTATCATCATGAGCGGGGAGCACGATGTCCCCTTCGACCCCAGAGGTATGGCTTTAAAAAAAAAAAAAAAAAACTTCACCTCATTCATTCACGTCTTCGTCTGAAGTTGAATGGATTTATGTAAAAATAAAAATTACATTTGCTTGTAGTATTTTTTCCCCCCAAAATCCGTTTCTTACGAACAAATAAACGCTTCAGTGATTTCGTTGAATTGTGTCTCTTAGCTGTGTGTAAGTGGAGCCACAACCGACTCTTCAGTCATGTGACTTTCCTCATGATTTTACTAGTTATTTTTAGTTGCGTTTTAAAACACTTTTTATATTCATTGATCTTTATCAGCCAAATACGTTCCAAAATAAATACAGCTGGAGTGATTTTACAGTCAGACTAACCTTCATTGCTTCATCACGGTTATATTATAGAAGAGCAAAGTAACAAGTCAAATCCAGTTGCATTACTCACATACATTTCTTAATACCCAGCAAAATGTATAATTTACATTAAGCTGCAGTGAGTGAAATGTGTTGAAGTGTTGTGCTTGGTGGATTAGTTTTTATACTTTCATTCATTTCAATTCCAAAGTCAGTCATTTTTTTGTTGATATAATGTTCTTATATTTTTAACACCAGAGCATCAGCATCTACGTTACAACCCCCTGCGAGACAGCTGGGTCCTGGTGTCGGCCCATCGCATGAAGAGACCCTGGGCTGGTCAGGTGGAAAAACCTCCTGAAGAGCACGTTCCCAGATATGATCCTCACAACCCTCTCTGTCCTGGGAACACGAGAGCAAATGGCAAAGTACACCAGCCTAATTGTACTTCATCTGACATATTTCTAGTATTAGCCTACAGTTAACTCCATGTTCTTGACATCTTTATGTATTTCCAGGTAAATCCAGACTATGACAGTACCTTTGTCTTTGAAAATGACTTCCCTGCCCTTCAGCCAGATGCTCCAGATCCTGGTAAGTTTCAATGTACAAACAAACAGAACAGTAGTAAGAATTGAGCTACATATAATCTCCTGTTTGTTTTTACATTTGTTTTATGTTCTTGTATTTCTTACAAAAATTATGCCGTTGTGTTTTTCAGGTTTGGACCAGCATCCATTATTCCAGTCTAAAGCTGCCAGGGGTATCTGGTAGGAGGACACACAGCCTGACACATGTAGTAGTAAAAGTATTTTTGAGTTTACATATGTGTTGAAGGACCTCTTGTCATTCCAATCATTCTATCTTAATGTGGTTGAAGTTGGCTGATTATGGAGGTCAGATCCGATCATCACTCCTCCCTCTTTAATGGATATTCAGCTCTTAAATCTGGCAAAACAAATCCCATTCCTAAGATCAGCCTCTATGTGATGGCATGTTACTTCAGAAAAAAGCTTTGTAGTGTTGTTAGTTAAGTGGCTTTTCAGTTTTAAATAAATGCGTCACCATCAGTCCCACAGCACGACACTTCACAGTGGGAAACATTGTGGTACTGTATTCTCATTTCCACTGTTTTTCATTGTGTTTTCATCCAAATATATCTCTTTTTCTTAGTTACTTAGTTAGTTATTTCCCAGTATTTAGTGTCTTTGCTGCAGTTTGACTACAGGCTCCTAAAAACTGCTGATGTCTGCCACTTTAACCTTGTGATGAAGTCAGATTCTAATCTGAGCTGCCTTTTAATTGACTTTTTTCTAAGTTTGCCAACCATAATGAATCTATTCATTGCAGCAGAGATTAGTAATGTCTTTTCTATCCTGGGATGGTCCCCATGAGCCAGCTTTATCATCTAGTTTGATGGTTTTTGATCTGCACTTCAGGACACATTCAAAGCTCCAACAACTGATCTGCTTTGTGGAACCAATTTTCACTTTGTTGTTTTACTTTACATAGCTGAGTGGTTTGGGACATTATATGGATTACTATAATGGTTAAAAGTCTACACAGCATAATTAATGTTCTGAAACACATTAAGAATGAAAGATAAATCAACTTATTAACATTTAAGTTAAGTTTAAAAGCTTTTCAGGTTAATAACTCATGAGCTGAACGAGTGAACAGCTGTGATCAAAGTGAAGGGTGACTACTGTTAAATATTTTGTTTTAAACCCCTTTTTGTAACATCTACAGTTTCATATATTTTATTTGAGAATGTGTTGCTTCATTTCAACTTTTTGGCTGACACTCTATAGATGATGATGGCAGATAAAAAAACAAGTTTATAGATTTGACATTGTCATCCTTCTCCTTCTAATGATGATCCGTTCAAATTAATGACCGAGGGAATTTAACCTGATAAGTGCATTTAGCATAAATGTGTCAGAATCCGATTTTAAGTGATGCAACTGTTTATGTTAGGATGTGGTGCTTTAAACCACCAGCAGATGGGCCTCTTACCTCATTTCTCAGTGCTTCGTTGAATTTACTCCAGATTTCTTGTCGAGGTGATGATCTTCTTATGGCCAGTATTTCACAGCTTATTTCTACGAGTCAGTTGTCTTCATTAAAAGTATAGATATTGACATGTGTATTGATTTAGTGTCATATCAATAAAGAATCTGAACAGCATATCAGTTGCCTTACAGCCATGTGATTTATAATACAACAATACAAGACACATTTCATCATCTGATGAAAGTCTTTGCAGAAAAAAATGTATTTTATTTGAACCGTCTTCTTCCCTTTTTTTAGCCTGCCACAGATCAGTGAGTGAATTTTTCTGACTAAAGGAACTGACAAAACCCACTCCCATTTTTTTAATATATTGTCAAGATTTGATTGTCTGCCTGTGGATAAAGTTCCACTGCAATCCTGTATTTTGGGAATACGTAGATGATTCTGCCTGACAGCAGAGTTGCATAACAACTGAATAATTGATTAAATCAGAACCCTGCACTCAATGTGCTGGTTGAAAACTGAACTGTGGGTTTAATTCCCCTGTGTTAGCAGATGTAGCTTCTGTAGGTATTTCTTGCCGCACACGTTGTAAAAAGCACTGAAACAGCAATGATTGACAGGCTACTCTGTCTTTGTGTTGACTCTTATGTTTCAGTGGGTTTTTTTTTTCACCCTGATTCAGTCTAGCGATACGTGAGACTGTGTGTTTTTCCACATACAGTATCTGTATGAATGGGTTTTTCTTAACTGACATTGACTTCATACTCTTGTTTTTGTTGTTCGCCTGATCTATGTGCTTTCTGTCCATATTTAAGAAAAAGGAAACTGTGAAACTGTGGCTTGTTGCCTTGCAGCAAGATTCACAGAGCCAATTAGTGGAGGAAAACAGGACAGGAAACAGGATTTTGAGGATCTGGGTCACGAGAGACAAAAGAAGAATGGGTTTAGGGGAAGGATAAGACAGTTACTAATGATTTATTGTATCACCTCTCCTCAGTTATATGCTCCCAATTGGCACAACTGTGACAAAAGATTTAGTCATGCTTTATTTTACTTTCCTATTACTATAATTTCTCAGAAAGGTCAGACCATATTATAGTAATTAATTAAGGCATTTCATTCAACAGTGCTTAGTTAAATCCCTAATCAGAGAAGTTGGGGAAGTCTGAAAAATGTAAGTTAATTTAGATACAAAATATTTTTTTGATTCTTACATTTCTTTTGACTTTTATTTTACTACAGAAAGTACATTGGACATTTCATAAGGTACACACTTGGATACTTGCAATTATCAGGTTGGAGAAATATTTACCTTCAGAATTGGCTTAATTCTTCACAAAGTATCAGAAACATCCCTCTGAGATTTTGATTGCACAACTATGGTATAAATCTCCCATTCCATCACATCTCAAAGTTGCACTGTAGGACTGTGAACTCATCATCGTGTTCAGCAGAACTTGTTTGATATGGTTTAATCTTTGAGACGTGGTGCATTACCCTGCTGGATGTAGCCATCAGAAGATACACACTGTGGTCATAAAGGTCTGAACATGATCCACAGCAGCACTCTGGTAGACTGTGGAGTTATACCATCACCGCGCAGCAGGATGGATCCATGCTTTTTGTTCAAGTTCTGAATGTTGCAGCTGAAATTGAGACTCGTCGGAATTAAACAGCATTTTTCTAACTTCCTTTTGTCCTTTTTTGGTGGGAAAGTGCACACTTTAGTTCTTGTTTCTCATTGAAATGAATGGCACATGATGTCGTCTTCTGCTGCAGTTACTCATCTGCTTCAGGGTTTGGTATGTTGTACACACAGAGATAGTACTCCACATATTATGGTAGAAGTGATTATTTGAGGTACTCTTGCCTTTCTATCATCTGGAACCTGTCTGCCAATTCTCCTCTCTCCTCTGATGTATAACAGGGAAAGCCTTTTCTGCTATGGCTCACTGGGTATTTTATCTTTTTTTGGATCATCCTCTGTAAACCTAAGAAAGGGTTGCATGTGGAAATGCCAGTCAGCAGTTTCTAAAATCCTTTGACCAGCCCTTTTGGCACCAAGAGACATGCAGTTCAAAGTCACTTAAATGCCCTTTCTTCCCTGTTTTGTTGCTCACTTGGAACTAAAATGAGTCGTCTTCACCACGTCTAGATGCCCAAATGCATTGCTGCCATGTGATTGGTTGATTCACTGTTTGTGTTAACAAGCAATAAAAAGGTGTATTTATTAGGTTTACCTGATAAAATGACAGATGAGTGTACAAACACAATAAATAGTTTTTAAGTCATACTCTTTGTTTTTGTGTCTTGTCATGGTAAAATTGTTTAGCACATTCTAATGTGACTTTACGCTAATGATAGTTTTCAGGTTTGCAAACTTTTTTCAAACTTGTACTTTGTTTGAAAATCCTCCAAATTTTAGGTTTTAAGACCATGCCATGAATACACACCAGCCAAGTATCTGCCTTATTCCTTTTCAACACTACCTCAGTAATGTGTGCAGAATCTGATTTTATATTAATTTGTTAGAAATACATGGATGTCCCAGGGTGTCTTGAAGGCAGCATATTTTCTCAGTGTATGAATTAGCTTTGTTGGTGATAGTGATTACAGGCTTTGACCTTTATGTTGGTCTGTATCATTTGTTTATTGGTATACAAGTTTTTAAATACAGTTCTGAACCAAAACACTGACACTGACTGTGTTTGAATATAATTGATAAGCAACATTTTTTTTTCCACAGTATTGATTTTAATAAAGTTGAAATGTTTTTTCTATGTCAGCAATCATCATCACATGTATGTGTCTTAAACATGTATTCTACATGGCTGTGTAGTTTGGTCCTAAGAATCAGAGTAACTGGTTCCGCTCGTCTTGGATTTGACTGCAAATTTAAAACAAACACTGAGTGCTCCCAGCTATTGTAAAAGTCTTCTCATGAACAATTCATAAATACCATCATTTTTTTTACTCCGAGCATAAACACCAAAATCATGTTCAATTATTGATCACATACTAGCTGCGTCTGTCCCTGAAGAGGCTGATTGTCAATAGAAATTTAATGCATTTGACTCTGACGGTCACATTTGTTTGCCTATGTGCTTCTGTGTAAGCCTCAGAGTAAATATATGTATTAACACACCGTTTTCTTAAACCCAAAGAGGCATTAAGGACGTGTGTTGAATCCATACAGGTCTAATCCCTTTACAGAGGGGTTCAAACACAGTGACACATGCTTTCACATGGCTGAGCTCAGATTTTCTTAAATTTATAAGATATTTAGATGGGATGACTGTCATGAGCAAACATACACTTTTACTTAGTGACAGGTACTTCAGAGTTTAACATCTGTTATTTTAACATATACCAAGCAGATTATATAGAACATGTACTGTACTCTCTCCAACATTAAACTCAGGTTGTAATTTTGGTCAGCTGAGTAACTAAAGTATTCATAACAGCACAATTCAAAGGTTTAACAATAAAATCCTACAAAAAACAAAGATCCCCAAAGACGCCCGCAGCTGAATTTGAGAAGTGGTCTCTGGAAAGTCCAGAGATGTGATTTCACTCCACTAGAGATACAAGCAGCACTCTCTTAGATTGTCAATTTAACCAAGTCAAAGAGATCAATGACATCAGTAGAGCGTTCATTACTTTTTAATCACAACCAGACCAACAACTGAAAAATCTTCATAAATAATAGACACACCAAGAACAGCAGACTGAATTAGAGGAGACAGATAGAGATGAAGTGTCTGAATTTGAACTAAATATTGTGAAAGACTAAAAGGAAAACAAATGCACTGAGATGCTGCTACCATGGCACACTAAGCATTAAACTCCCCAATCAACAAGTGCTGAGAGACTGTTTGCTCAGTATTAGTGTCAGAGCACAGCAGACTATTACTTTTAGGTGTAAATAACATCAAGGGGGAAAATGAGCTGCTTAAGAGCAGCACATTCTCTCTTTTCTAGGTAAACATGGTTTAAATAGTATTTTTTAAAAGTCAAACAACATTGCCAAACAAATGTTTAAAGGATAATGTATTTTCATTGGAGTGAGTTTTTTTTTGGCTACTTTGAAGATGGGCCCTTTTTGACTCATTTAAAGGGATAATTCAGTTCACTCATTAATTAATTAATTAATTGCTCCTGTCTTTTTAAGTTCTTTTAGTTGATCATATGCCAGGTTTTCTTTAGAATTCCCCTTACTGGGTCTAAAACACTATTCCTTGTGTGTCAAATCATGTTATCGTTTATATTTGTATAACTTTAGCTAAATAAATTGATAGAAATCATTTGTGACAGGCTGATATAAACAACCTAACTAGAAATTGTAAATTTGCTAAGTTGTCTCAGGTTCTCTTTGATGTGTGGACACAACACCAGTTTAAGAGGCATGCATGAATAAATTAAGAGTTATGTACTTTTACAGTAACATTTCTCTGAAAATGGTCTGGACAGAAATGAGTAAAAGAAGTTGCCAATGTCCAAACAAAAAACGTTGAGAAACCTTTAGAAAACCTCTAGAACTGGCCCTCAAGACCACTTTCAAAGATTACCTGGAAAACAATATGGGATACGACTCAAGACTTTTGCACAGCACTATATATTCCCCAATGCTAGTATAGTAGCATTATCTTCATAAGAGACATGGTTAGGTTGTTTTAATCTTGTCAGAATAAATCAGATTGACTCTGTTTCAGTCCTTTACCTCTCCAACACTCTGCGGAGGAATTAAATCTGGAACATGTCAACAGTTCTGTTCCTTCCATCCTGATGTCGTATGACATGTTTAAACTGTGTCTGTTTCTCTCTGCTGCTCAGTAAGGTCATCTGTTTTCACCCCTGGTCTGACATCACTCTCCCTCTCATGAAAACACAAGAGATTGTCAAGGTGATTGACAAGTGGGCGGAGCTTGTAGTGGACCTGGGTGCTGTATACCCATGGGTTCAGGTACATAACGGAGACTCTCTCTCATTCCTAATAATTTTTTCTCTGCTGATCTATTTTTTTTTCTTAGTAAGATACACTGAATTTGAAATTGTAACTGACAGAATTTTCACTCTGTTTTTCTGAGTCACTTATAATTCAGTTTTCTGCCTTGTTCAGTTTTTTCAATTTAAAATGCTTATATTGGATTGGGAAGACCTTTAATGATGATTCCCATATTCAGACACCTGTAGCAGGGAGATATACTTGTATATGGATTTTAATATGTAGACCTTCAACAGTTAAAGTCTATGTGAATCTCTTGTGGAAAAAAGCCCATTTATAGATTTAGAGGTTGGACAATTTTAGTTTATGTACACTTATTCTAAAAAAAGGTTTTAGTTAAATTTTTTTGCCTCAAACATCAGTCAGTATTAAACTTTACAACAGGTCCATCTTCTAAATCAATCTACATAGTATAAGTAAAAGTTTGTTTTTGAATTAATGCTTTGTGCTTGTTGGAACTGATAATGATACAAATCCTTTGTTTAACTTGTCTGTCCTCTTTCTGTTTGTAGATTTTTGAGAATAAGGGGGCAATGATGGGATGTTCAAATCCACACCCTCACTGCCAGGTATGAAACACACTACTAACATTTGATTTTGCGTACAAGACTTTCACATATTTGAATTAAATCTTATGTTCTGAAATGCTGTTTATAGACTGTCAAATCCGATGTTTGGGTTTTCTGTGAGGCAGTTGACATATCAGGGTTTTGGGGAGATCATTTTTTAAAGTGACACATGCTAATCTATCACTTAGCCAAACGTGTGATCACTAAAAGCTAATTTAAAGATCAGGAAGCATTGACTAAGCAAATGAAGTTTTATTTAACACTGCAAAAATATAAATACTTAGTATATTTGTTGTTGAATAGGAGTGTAATAAAGCCATGTTTTGGAACCAGCATACCAACCAACAGACTTCTGCCGTATAGAGGTTTCTTAAACTCTAATCCTCATAAGTAAATTAAATCTTCTCACACTGACACGACACCCCAGACATTAGCCTTCAAATTGCAGCATTAGCTTAAAACAACAAGAAAATGAGACTTTTATCCCACACGTGCACTATACTGTTTTTCAGAGTGACTTAATTTGCACATGTGAGATGCTTCCTCTTCACCGACTGATGAAGTATTAGAAATGTGTTAAAAGCACATGCAGGTTCTGAGCCAGAAACGTTTCAGCGTACAAGCTGTTAATTGACTCTTCATCCAGATATCAGATGCAACCGTGTGCCTTCGTCACATCATGTGTAATAGCGTATTCATAGTCACACCTATATTACAGCTGGGATGTTTGCTTGTCTTCATGTTTTCCTCTCCAGTAAATTGATTCAGGGAAGACTAACAATCCCAGGGGGAGACATTCCCTGTCAAAATGTCACACGAGTGTGATATTTAAAAAAAACACACAACAACAGAAAGAGAGTAAAATGCTGAATTTTAAAAAGGAGTCTGAATGACAAATAAAACCGCCTACAGCTATAGCAAACAACTGAAAATCCAGAAAAACAAATTTAAGGCTTCACGAGAATAACCTGCCTATAAGATATCGTCCTGATTTTCATTCACCTGACTGTAGAACACAATAAATTAGGATAAAACAGGAAGTTGTTTCATTTAATATCCAGGGTTTTGAAGAGACACTCCAGGAGATTTAAATAATTATGTATAGATTTATGTTTAGACAAAGATGTTCCAGAAGATTTTTCAAGTCCAGTTTAAAGTTTATCATTGCAACGCTTGCTGTGTCTTTGTCAAACTGCAGCTGCATTGAAATGTGTTTTTTTTTTTTTGTTAGATCAAAAAACAAACTCTTAAGTGGAATATTCTAAATTCATTTGCACACTCCATTTTTTTAAAGACAATATTGTTTAAATGACCAACAGATGGCAGTACCTGACTTAAAAACTCAAGTCTAGGACGACAGTGTACGTCTGCAGACTCTCAAAGAATAAAGTTTGCCTTCTTCAGGTGATGTTAAACTCTAATGTGTCTAATTTCACCAGATTATGATATGAAAAGAAAGCATTCCAAATAAAACCTGTATGCAGGCATTGGTTGGGCTTTGAAGAAGCGTAAGCTTTAACTTTTTTTTTTTTTTTTTAATAAATAAAACTACAAGAAAAGAGCAGTTTAAATGTGTATATGTGTGTGTAGGTGTGTGTGAACAACCATTCAACCCCTTCAGGCCAAAACCTGGGAATCATAGATCTAAAACTCTGAAGAGTAACGAACAAAAAATGTTAATCGTGTTCTGGAGGCGGCGTGGCTTCTGATAACTTTGGTCTCACAGGATCAGAGAGGAGGAAGGAGAAACATATGCCTCTGGAATAGTAATATCCTTTTTTAACTTCAGTAGCCATCATGGTACACAGTTCTCTGTGAAATGCTGTTTTTGCCTGCATTTCCTTCTTGAAGTGCAACATTAAAGTTAACCGACTGATGGTGTTGGGATAGCTGTCAAATGTAATACATTTTCAGAACATCTGTCTCATGCTATCAAATAGATTCTTTATTTCTCTCTAGTGTGTTATTGCTGTGCATAATGCAATGATTGCTGCTGTTGGGTATATGGTAGATCAGTGCATACAGAGGCACAGGCGTGCAAATAAACTCATAGCTATGAATGTTGCCACAATCCATTGCACTTTCATTTTTTACACTTTGTTTTTTTACATGCCTGAGGAGTTCCAGATTATAAAGACTCATATATTCAATTTATACAATGACTATATCATTCTCCAGAAAGATGCCTTTAGCCAGAAACTATCAATTTAATCTCCCGTTTTCTTATAAATTGTACTAGTGGGCAGTAACTTAAAGGGATATTTAACAGTTTGGAAGTTTTTTTCTTTGTAAAAAGTGAAATTGATTAATATTTTACTCAGTGAAGATGACTTCCTGAACAACCTCAGTTTGGAGAAATTATTTTTATCTGACAAGACCAATGAGCTAATCGAAAGTCCAAATTGAGCATCAGCAATCCATTTTAGAATTCTAAATCATCATTTTTGTCAGATATAAACTTAATTTTCTCACATTGATGGGGTTTATTTGTATCGTTTACATAGAAACAAACTTCTAAAGGGCTGAAATATCCCTTTAAGGCAGAAAGATAACATGTCAGGAATCATTAAACATATTTATTTAGTACATAGAATGACCCTTATGGATATGCTGTATCCTGGAGGAGGACCACTCTATCTGCCCTGACCACTGACGCAAGGAAAAACAGGCTTCTTATAATCAAGACAACTTATTTTGAATAACTCATCATGCATTTATTTTCCCCTGTGGGTCAAGAAAAAACCCACAATGGAGTCTAGGTGGAAAAAGCAGGAGAATTGTTTAATCAGAAAACAATTTGGCGTGCGATCTGAAGCAGTGCTGCTTAGAGGGGCAGAGAAATCCTCTGATTATAGCTCAGCTCATGATGTGATTGAATAATGGAACTGCAAAATGTACTCTTAATTACAAGACTGAGTTACTTTTAACAACATGGTACTACAGAAGTCCCCTTCAAATTGAGAAGATGCAAAAATGTTGAAATGAATCTCTAAAAAATGTAGTTGCTGCAGCTATAGCTAATCAATATTCTAGTGAAAGCGTCTCATCGGAACATAACTATAAGCACACTTCGCATACTCATATCGGCTTCTTGCCTTTCTGCATTTGCATAAGTGTGGATTCTAATTTTAACAAATCAAAGTACATTCAATTCAAAGTCTTTTTTTTCCTCTAGCTCTAAATTATTTTAGAGCCACGAGTCTGTAGTTGAATGTTAGAGTTGTTTTTGTTCTGCTTGTCAGCTTTAATAGCCACTAACATACCACAAAAGCACAAACCAAAGTAAAACAAATGCCTGTTGTTATGTTTATTGTCACCCATAAAAACCTTTGTAAAATGCAGTAAAAATGCAATATGAGGTTTAAAGAAGGCTCCATAGCCAGATTGAAATTCAGTCTCTTGCCTCTTGTGGAGGTGAGTAATGCAAACAAAATGTCTTTTCTCAAAAGCTGTGTCCTTTTTTTGAAGCGCCGGGAGTAATTTTCTCCTTGGATGCAGAGATGTTCACTAGCTCGACTGAAAAAACTGTTAGTGTCTCATGTGAGGTGGATGTGGTCTGATAAGGAGCATCAGCTGGAGGCTGATGAGAGCAGTGTTTGAACAGTGTGTTTGTTTCAGCTGGCAATCAGTGAAGCTGATTTCAACTTGTCATTTGTTTTAGACTCATTATCACACAGTCATAATTTAGAGCAGTGGTCACCAGACTTCCTGCATGTTTTAGATGTCTCCCTGCTTCAACACTCCTGAATTCAGTGAATGGATCATTTACATGGTTCTGAAGAACTTGACAGTCTGTTCAGGAGTTAATTCAGTTATTTGAATAGGAGCAGGGGAAAGACTGAACATTGTAGGATGCTGTAAATGGAGACCTCTGATTTAGAATATGTGTGTTTCATTGTGTTTAAGGACACTTTGAATAATGTTCTAACATTAATAATTTAAACACCAGCATCAGCTATAAAACTGTTCTTTTATTGATTCAGTTGGTGTTTATTTCATACATTTTACAATTCAAAACACAACTGGTATGTTTTACAACAAGATTACTGTTGATATAGTTGATATTGATATAGTTTATTGATTATGTTTATAAAGCTAAAAGTTAGTATAGATTCCCAGTCATCCAGGACATGTCAGTCTCAAAAGTCTTTAAGAAAAGACCAACTGGACGTCTTTATTTTCTCTTGAAAACATTTTGAACTGAAGATAAAAGGTGAAATGTTTTTAAGAGACAGAAAAGACGTCCAGTTGCCCTTTAAAGCAACTTTTTGGGATCTTACAAAAACCAAATCAGCCTGCAGTGTAACAAGAGGTGGGCAGTTAACTGAGTAAAAAAGCTGTTTTCATATGTACACCAGCCCTAAAATGTTGCTGACATACGCAGGATGTGCTGCATGTCTGCAAATTTTAACAACCAACAGAACAACAATATTATTGTGTAGTAATAAGGTACAGGATGGTTAAATTGAACCACGTTTTTTGTAGAATTCACTGTAACTAATACATTTGCTGTTGATGATGATAATTCAACTTTTTTTTCTGGGTGAATATTGTTTTTCATGAATTCATCAGTTGATTGTAGAAACGAGTTAAAGATTCTTCAGCTTTTAAATATTGTCATTTCTGCTGTGGAGTTTTTGTATAACATCACTACCCTCTTTTCTTTGCATTTTCCATTGTAAATGCATTGTTTCACAAGAATCAAGATGATTTCTGATTTCTCACTCTTTTTATCATAGGTGTGGGCCAGTAACTTCCTGCCCAATGAGCCAGCTCTGTCAGACCGCTGCCAGCGAGCGTACTACCAGAAACACGGAGAGCCGATGCTGCTTCAGTACGCCAAACAAGAGGCTGAGAAAAAGGTTCAGCTTCTACTCTTTAAAGCATAATTGACAATTTTTATATTATTCCTATCAGTTTATTGTTCCCTTGAGATGTAATATCTCATGTTACTGGGACTCTCAGCCCACACAGTTTCACATAAACAAAAATCCTCTCTACCAAAATGATTAAATCAAATGGATTCTGCAGTATCAGTGATATTTATAACACCCTCCAGCTTAAATTCAAAATAGTTCTAAAAAAATTCTTTATTTCAGGCAGTTTGTTCAAAAATTTTGAAGCTGTCCAAATAAAATATTTCTATGGTTAAAAGTAGTTTTGCATTTTGTAAATATGTCAGACATGCATGACAGGCGTTGTTTAGTTAATGACATTTTGTTTTCCTTTACTGAAATCTGACTTTAATTATCCCAACCAAGCTGTTCTAAAGGTATTTTGTTATAACTCTAGAAAAAAAAAGTTTAAAAGGAGATTTCAGCAAAACAGTGGCCCTCGCTTCATCAATCTACTTTTATCCTTTCCCTCTTATTTTCTCTTATTTCATCGCTCTCTCTTGATTTCCCGTCCTCTGCCTGTCTCCCAGTCAGCGAAGCGTGTGATTGGACAGCATAGATGCTCATTAGCATAATGCAGCAGCATCCATCTTCAACCTGCATGAAGATTAGGAAAACTGCGTGTGTGTGTGTGTGTGTGTGTGTGTGTGTGTGTGTGTGATAGACTGCATTTAGCATGTTGTCAAATGTCATATTAGTTAACTCACGCCACAAAGTTTTGGTATTTAGATTAAACCTGACACATCAGTATTTTTTTATGGTTAGATGGCTTCCACTTCAGAATATTTAACTCTAAGTTGTTGTTTACATCAAGTGTGTGTCTAATATAGCTTGCAATAATGAGACTAACTCAGAGCATCTTATACATTTCTATGTGTTTAACCAGCGAAACACAGTTGAGCCTGTATAACAGTATTATGTTTACATGATTGTGGGTTAGTGCTGTTACAGAAAAATCATTATTAATCTCATTATATTTGCCATTTATCTGGAGTTATATAATTATACTAGTCACAAGAAACAAACTACAGTAGTTAAAAAAAAAAAACCTCTACATTTGTAGTAGGCATCATGTCTGAGAACTGCAAAACTTAAAATCCAGCTTATTTTTTAACTTAAAGACTGTATTTATATGAATTATGTTCAATTGGATTGTATTAGATTTTGTAGCTGAAGTAAAACCAGTAAATTTAATATTAAAGCAGTTCAGAGTATTGAAAAAAGTTTTCTAATGATGAACATCTGAAAATCCAGTTCGTCTTGTTTTCATTTTATAAATCCTTCACCTTCCAGGAACAAATCACAGCTATTATTCTTTGTTGATTAGCCTCTTCACACAGAGCTAAACTCCACTTTAAATCAATCTCAAAAGTGCTCTGTATTTTCTTTCTTGTCTTTTCTTAATTAAATTTGATTCTCTGCCTTTATAACATTATTTAATAGCTCTTGAACAGCTAAAGAGAATAACGGGGTTAAACATAATTTAAAAACACAATACTTTGAGTAAAAAAGTTTGAAGGCCTAGAAGTGAGGAGATGAAAGTCAGAGTGAGAGAATAAATGAGAAGAGAGGGATGTAAACAGAAAGACCAAGCCAGAGAGAGATCTAAGCTGTGGAGGTAAGAAGAAAAGCCACAGATTTGTTCAGGGAATGAGCCGACCTGTTCTGCTGGGACTGTTCGAGCATGTATGTGTGTGTGTGATCGGGAAGATAAGATTAAGGTTTTGAGCAGAGCAGAGGAGACACTTGAATCTCTTATACAGCTACTCATGGGGACCGACCTTTATGAAATCAGAGCAGAAGCTGGAAGCAGAGGTGTTTGTGTGTGAGCATGTGGACAGGCATACTGTGTCTATAACGCAATGGTGTGTGTGTGTGTGTGTGTGTTTGTGTGTGTGTCTCAATTTCTTTCCTCCTGTCTCCCTGACCTGAGGTTAGGACCATCAATTGGCACACTGGTGTGTTTGGAGGAGTCTGAATTGGGCTTTGGGTACCCGGTGACACTCTTGACTTTGGAACAAAAACTTTCTAAGCTAATTAAATAAAACTCCTTGGGACTGGCTGCCTGTGAGGCGTCTCTTTTAGGACATCCTCCACTTCCACTTTCTGTCCTCACTGCTGTCCTCCATCTTCATTCTACTCATTTGCAATCCTTTTAAAAGTGTAGGAGGATAAGAGCAGAGGAACGCCAGTGTGAGTGAAAAAGAGACAATGAATACTGGATAGATAAAAAGTATGAAGTGCTATATGTAGAAGTATAACTTCTAGAATGTGTCTTTCTTTATTTTTTAAAGCTTATTAAATCGGTAACAAAACACTGTTGACGTTAGGTTTAGATTAGTCAGGTGTAAAATATTAATAATCTGTTGTTTTTAAATGAAGTTTAAAGGGGAGTATATACAGTAAGTAGCAGCACGAGCAGCAGAATACTCATCAGGTTGTATACACTTCATTTGAAGAACCAAATACTTCATGATTCTGTTTAATTTCATTGTGTTTTCCTTTTACAGTTACTAAAAACATTACTGTTTTCCCTGAAGATTCATTAATTATGCATTAGCACGTTGCTGAACATTGTTGTTATGAAACATTTAATGTACCTTGAGTCTTTTTGCTTGAGTGCCTGGTAGCAGTTTGCTTGGTTTTTACCTTTTTAATTAATCCTTTACTGCATTCTGAAATGAGTGACATAGGGAACATGATATAGAATCAAGTCTTATTTATAATTAGTATAACTGATGGCCGTATGTTTTTCAGTGTGTCGACGAGTGTGTTTGTTCCATTTTAGGGCAAGAAATAGCAGAATTCTCATCAATTATGCTCCGAGGTCTTTAAATGTCAGCAGCACAAAGTCATTTGAAGTAAAGAGCAAAGACTTTTTTAAATGTGTTCAGGGCCAACATCAGGTTTTGGTGTTGCTATTTAGCACACACACACACACACCAAGCTGATCTATTACTGATGGATTGTAGAAGCAAGGTCAGGTCGTGTTTGTGCTTACTCATCAGCTTGTTAAATCTGCTTCCGACAGATTTTGCATTTAACACTTTATGTTAATGAGGCTTCTTTCCAGCTGACCTGTTTAATTACATTTCAGATTCACTTTCCTTTTTTAATCATCTGTGTTTTCCCTTTTAGTTTTCTCTCTTCTCATGGTTTTACTCGTCTTAATACATGTATAAAAAGATAAAGTTGTCTGAGTTCACATATTTATTGAGTTTGTGTATCCACTGAATCCACCTTAGTACAAATTGTATGTCAGCACTAAGGAAATGCAAAAACAAGAAGCAAACAAGTGTGAATACACCAAATATTAAGCATTTAGAGTGAAGTACATTTATATTCAAAATTTAAATTTAAAGTTCTGAAGATTAACCTCTTGGTTTTCATGTTGCTTGATAAATATCATCAACCTAGTCAGACCAATCAAATCAGTAATATGCATCACTGTGAAGATGTTACTAAACAATTCTCCTCCTGCATCAGGAAGAACAACAGCACACAGAAAGAGTCATCATCCCTCACGATTGACAGCTCTAGATATGTTTACCTGTCTTTATTATTAAATAAATCCTTTGGTGTCATAATCAGGACCTCAACACTATCACAGTTCTGTTAACCCCGTCCATCTTGGCTCTTTCAAGACAACTTGCTGCAACAGTTTGAAGAGATATCTAGCTGCACGTTAGTTGACTGCACAAAACTAATTCCAAAACTAATTTGTAATCATTGTCGTTGCTTTTTTGTTTTCTTTTTTTGACCCAGACTTGTGCTTGAGATCAGTGTTGCTCAAAGAAACAAAGTTTGGTTGAAGCAAACGAGTCGTTGAAGGTATAAACAAGTATTATCCACGATGGTTTAAAATCACCAGCAGCAAAAACACCCCTAAAGTACAGTATCACTAATCTTTTTCAGGCCTTGTTCAATGTCAGTATGTTCTTTTTTTTTTTCTGGAACATAAGAGTGGTTTCTTTCCAAAAAGTTTGACATGCAGGTCCTGCTACCTCCATTGATTTTTAGACAGCTGATGCAGACGAGAGAAACTAGGAGCAGCTCATCCTCTGCAGGGTAATTTTACAAAGGACCATCTACTGCAGGGCAGACATGAGTGTGCCCCAGAGATGGATCACTTTGTCAGTGGCCTCTAAACTGCAACTTGCTATTAATTTATTTTCAGTGCTTGACTTCAATCTATTACTGGCTTGGTTATTTCTTGGGTAGGATTTTTCTGTCTCTTAGCTTCTTTAAAAGAATGTTGAAAATGTGGCAATGGTGTGAAAGTAGTAAAATGGTTTGTAATCGCACCTAAAAGAAGTTTTTAGTGCGGCAGTGTGTGAAAAATGAAGTATTGACCTTGACAAGAAATATAAAATAGTCTTCATTGTGAGATGTCTAGAACAGCCTTAATGACTTAAAATCCCTTAAATTAATGCGGCTTAATTAGTCATGTGGTGATGGTGTTTATTATAGATTCTGAAATAACATAAAAAGTAATCATGATGAACTGAGTGAGAATGTTCTGCTCTAACACAGAGAATAAGGATTTGTTACAAAGCTGGACCTGAAGTAGTCGCTAGTCGACAGTTTAATGGAATCACACCCAGGGGGTCTCAATCCAATTATTAGTGATCATAGCTTTTGTTTTTAAAGACAATTACCATCCTTAAAAATGATTGTACATAATTTTACTTCATTCTTTTAATCTGTTTGATATTCTAGGAGCGTGTGGTGGTGGAGAATTCTGATTGGCTGGCAGTGGTTCCTTACTGGGCAACGTGGCCCTACCAGATACTGCTGTTACCACGACGACATGTCCTCCGAATCAATGAACTGACAACAGGGGAGAGGGAGAGTAAGTGTGTGCGTGTAAAGATACTGACAGTGCGAGTGACTGGGAGAGCAATAAGGCGATTAAGATCTGTCTAAAGTGACTCAGTGAAGAACCTGCAGCTTTTACTGATGATCATTCGCGGCACATTTAAGCTTCTCAGGAGAGAAAACATTCAATTTTAGACACTTTTACACACTGAGTTCACAGAAAGGTACTCATTGTGTTTAAATATATACCTCCAAAATAACCTGCAGTTAATTATGTTGAGAAGTAGTTAAACCAAACATTATTTCTGTCAGATAGAAGCCCTGGAGCCGTGTGACTGGGGAACATACAAACACAGAGAAGTAATTTAAAGAATAATACAAAGATAGCAACAGAAGCTGTCTTTATAATATGTTTTTGAAATGTTTTGTTTACATCTATATTAAATGATCACATATTTAACAAACATTGTTTAATTTCTGCATAAGAAATCTATATCTTGATTAAATGTGATTAGTAAATTCTGTTTTTAATCACTTGTATATAGAATTTTTGTGAACTGAATTGTCCATTAAGTCAGCTGATTTTTGGCAGAATAGAAAACTCTAAACTACAAAAAATGTTGTTGGACTGTGACAGACTGACATTTTCGCACATTGAATTAAATGTGCTGGTGATTTTAATCTCCTTAATTTGGTGTTTGTGTCTGTTTCCGGTCAGTTTGACATGTTTATTTTTTCATTTTCTAAAGGATGATGAAAATATATTCTTCCATGAAGTTTGTTGTTTTGCATTTATTCTTTTCATTTTATCTCCCATCCAACAGCATCTTTCTTTGTACTGACTTTACCTTTATTACTGTTTGTTCAGGTCTGGCGGACATAATGAAGCCACTGTTGACCAAGTACGACAATCTGTTTGAAGTTTCTTTTCCCTACTCGATGGGCTGGCACGGTAAGTGTGTGTCTGTGTGTGTGTGTGTGTGTGTTTGGGGTATACATTAAACATGAACATGAAACACTTTTGACGTAAAGTTGTTTAAAGGTTGCTTTTGGTGCTTTTTTAATCAGGGAAGGAGAAAGGAACAGATGGTAGAAATGATTAAATGCAGAAATACAGCCGATCTTTTGGACGGTTTAGTGGACTGAAATATAAGTTCACGGCTGTAAACGAGACACTGCTGCCATGTCAGGTCAGTTTGTGGCCATTTCACTTAGATGAAGAGAGATCTGAAAGAAACCCACTCACCTCAGAGCAGCATGTCCGTCTCTAACTGCAATCAGTATGGTGATATCATCTTCTCATAGTATTTAATATACTTCTAGTACTAAACATTTTAAACAGGAAGAAGAGGCGCTTTCAAATTCTCACATCACAACTCCTGTTTTTAACACTCAGTCACTTTATGTCCTGGAACTTTTTGTTTATTTATTTGTTTACAGCCATAGAAAAGATAATCTCTCTCTCTTTTCTTTACCTATTTCATCTTCTTTCTTTCTTTTCTTCTGATAGTCAACAGTTTTCATACAACTTAATTTAGAAATGTCTGATCAGCAGTTTTTCTGTCCACATTCTGATGTTTAAGAAATCCTTTCACTCCAAAATATTTATTATCAAACAACACCAACACTATATGTGGATGTTTACGTGTCTAATCTAACAGAAAGACACAAGTTAAGGAGCGGTATGAGTTTTCTAGAAGTTGGATTACCTTTTTTCACTTTAATCACCTCAGCTGTAATAACTTTTTTTGGGAATCTCTCATCTTTGATGCCACTCTCATGCTTAGTGTATCACCACTTCAGTGCACATTCAGACAGGCCAGAATATTTAATGTAATAAGAAAACTCTCATGTAAAGCAGGAGATCTGACACATGAAAAGGATTCTTGTGTAATTCTCTACTTTTACAGCACATCAGTCGGTGGAGACTGTTGTATTTTCTTTGGCATATTTGAGTTAGACTGTATCGCGGTGCGTTGCAGCAACATAACGTTTCATTTGAATTGATGTTATGCATCATTTTAACATTGGAATTAGTTCCTGCTTGAAAGATATGGCAGCAGTTCGATAAACCATGTTCCCAGTTTTTGCACATTTGTATTTCAGATTTTAAGAAGGTTGACCTGAGTTAAGGTAACAAAGATGCTGTTATTTATGTGTATGTACCCCACACCATCCAGTTTGTTTCAGTAACAGAGTTTTTGCTATAAAAATCAAAAAACAGACAAGGAAAATGAAGAGTGGCTTTTTCTTTGTCTTTGAAGAGGTCATTATGACAGCTGCACAATCTGGATTAAATATTCCACAGTTTTATGATTCATGAAGGTAAACTGTGTGAACTTGAAACATGAGCTTGATTCTTTCTGGTATTTCATTTATTTATTTAGTGCTTTTTAGATTTTGTCATCTCTTCCGAGCTGTTTTTGAAATTTACTCCCAACATCTCATTACACAGAAGAAAACAACTCTTAAAAGGGTGAACATCTGTTTGATGTTTAATGATTTGGTTTAACTGGAGTGTCTAAAAAATATTCAGGTTAATCTCTTAATTATTTCTTACAACTTCTTAAAAATAATCAAGAGACGCTTATTTTCATGTGCGTCTACAATTTAATGTTTTATTTATCTTTTGTATTGCCCTTCACTTTTTAATAATTGAAGAGACAGCGGTCTTTCATGTTCAGTAACCAAAAAAAAGAAAGAAATATAAACACACACACATTTTGGTGTTTTGTAAAAAAAATAAATAAAATGCAGCATATTTATTGTTAGTATTGAAACACAGAAAAAAATATATGCTGAGATAATTAGTATAATCTTTAAATAACTCAATTTAGTAAGTTGACCGCAGTTTTTCTCACGTATTTATTTATTTTATGCTTGACCTGGTTTGGTGCAGAAGCTAGAAGTGCAATGATGCAATGAAATAGTGAATGACAGAATGGTAAACAGTGTTGTGATGGCTCACGTGCTGCTTCAATAGGAAGGTTGCAGCTTTAACTCACATCTGAGTCATTTAGGTTAAAATCTGCTAAACACACATCTAATCATTAATAATTCTGATCATTTAGATAATAATCTGACTTCATCATGGAATGATAATGTAAATAACGAGTATTAGACCTGCCAAATGATGCATCCGTGTTGTCGTTTAAACAAACATGTTAATCACTTTTCTTATTTTCATGTCCTCTATCATCCAGTTTGTAATTAAAAGCTGTCATTTATATTTCATTTCATCTTCCATTAGCTGCCAGTGAAGTGGAAGCATAGTGTGACTGATAACTAACCTACAGGGCTGAAATGAATCTGGTTTAAATTAGTCCACTGACTTGAGGTAACTCAGACAAATTTAATACAGACGCAGACACAGACGTTGCATATCAGTTTCTGAAAATGAAGCTATGTGTTTTTGAACCTTACCACCTGGATTGGTGTTATATGGTTCCAAAGTTCCTTTTCTTTTTTCAAAAGGAGGTTAGTCTCACCAAGGCAGCCCACATGAAAGGTAGTTTGTTAATAAAAGAACATGATTCACTCTCTTCATAACTGCAGTGTGGTGAGAAGGACAGGGATCCATGAGGGAACACGGTCATAGTCTCAGTTTCTGCTGTTTTATCAGTTATTACATTTTTGAAGAAAGTCTCGGCTTAAACTTGCCTCTGGTAATCCTGGGTTGGATTTTGGCTTTAATCTCTTATTCTCTTTTTGGTCTTCAAGACTAAAAGGTTCAGGTCACGCTGAGGTGATTTGTGTTTTATAAAAAAAAACAAAAAAAAAAAAAACTCTTTGAGTCACGTAGGGTTTTTTTTTTGTATGTGTGAGAATCATTATGTAATAAATATTGTAGGATTATTGATGATGTTTAATGATTGATATATTATTTAAAGTGTACATCCCACCAGTACAGCTGAACATGCTGAGTTTTGTTTTTGAGGGTTTTTATTGACACGCACATGACATGCGTCGATACGGCTCACATTCATATTTCACACACTATCATAGGATTTGAGTGAACACCTACACTTCTAATGATTTGTGAAATATCACAGTTTGCTTTATTAGCACCCTTCTTTTTCTCATTGTTCAAAAGACAAGAAGCAGTAAGTGTCAAGAAAGTGAGAAAACAGGATAGAAATGGAAAAAAGCAACCAAAAATGTCAAAATGATTGTAAAACAGAGAACATGCTTATTAGTGGTGTTTTATCCATATTTTATTTCCTCTGACGGATGCGTTTGATGATGTTCAATTATCGCATATTTTATTCATTCAGTCTGTGTTTTATTTCATTTTAATCTAATTTTTATTGTTATTTTTTTTCATTTGCATTCAATTTATAAATGATTAGAATTGATTTAAAAGGTTAGAAATGATTAGACCGATTATAAAAGCACTGAATCATGTGCACATTTATTTTTATTTTAGCAATAAAATACCTTTTCACCTTTAAAATCATAGTTTATTTGTTGACTCTATGAATATTATAAGAAAAATATTCTAGAGACAGCTGATGTTTTTTTTCTATTAATAACTCCCTTTTTTGCATGACTTTATTAAGCTGCTGTTTAAATTTATTACTGACTGTCACAAGAAAAATAGATGTTTTTCAAGTCACGTGTATTAATTTAAATATCTGTTTATTCTTCCAGGACTTTAATATTTATTTTATCACATACATTATTTATAGATGATCAACCACCAACACAAAGTTTACATGTCTTTCTCATTTTGATGGGCTTTTGAATCTTACATAAATACCTCTGATTTGTGGTATTGATGGATTAATGTTAATAACAGAAATGATTTGCACTTATATGCTGACTAACACAACCAAAGAACCAATTAAAATGGTATAATTGTTTTCTAATTGGATCATTCATCTGTATTCATTCTTAATCGGGCTGCTTTAGGCTTCTCTTTGTTCTTCTTTCTTTCCCCATCAATTTGCTTCCTTTATTTCGCCCTCCTGCCATCTTTATCTGTCTCTGATTAGAACCCATTGTCAGAAAATTGACTCAAAAGAAAAAGCTTTTCTTAATGTCTCTAGGGATTTTTTTTTTTCTTCGGGTAATTAAGAAATATATACTAAATGTTACTACTTTCCTGGTCACTTCATTACCTTCAATTAGATCAGTATAGGCAACATTAAAGACACTTAAACGTTTAACTGTTGCAGTTGAGTGAAAATGTATCTTAAATCATGACCCTCTTTAGGCGACTGGATGCTTATTTTAATGAGCAAAAGGGAAATAGAAGCCAGACATGAAGAATGTAGATGATTGATTAACATGGAAATCAAGAGAAAAATAGGAATTTATTTTACTTGGACTGAAAGCAGTTCTCAGTTCAGTTAAAAATGTCCTATTCACACTTTGTAAAATCAGATAACACTTTTTGTGTTTGTGTGTTTGCTATTGTTCCACTCTTTGAACTGATCACACAAAATATGGCCTTATTGTCAAAAAAAGAATGTTTTGCATATTTTCATAAAACTATATGGTATTTTATTCTGATAAGTTGGTGGTTGATCTGCAGCTTACAGGCCACACATGGGTTTTTCTTTCTGTTTTAAGTGCTTGAGCACATGGACTTTGATATTTGAAGTGACTGTTCATGCAAAAGGCCTGAGATAACACAACCTTGTCAGTTTGTTTTGAGCTGACAAGGTCTGAAAGTGTGTCATTCATTCAGTGAGTCATCCTAATAGAGCTCTAAGCCCATGGGATGAGCTTTACATTCAAACTATTCTATTGTCAGCTGAAGAGAACAGTACTCATTGTTACATTTACATTCTGCCTCAATGTTTGGAAAAAAAAAAAAAAGTTTTTTATCCCTCCAAAAAATCCCTTTGTTGGTCATCAGAGGTCAAGATGCTGCATGTGTGAGACATCATGTTTGGAACATCATACACAGTCATGTCATGTAGTTTTAAATGATTCAGAGCCGTAAAGGACATTTAACAGTGTGATGAGAAGTTAAGTCGCTCCTTAGCACTGATTTTTGATTTGATTTTTTATTTGATTTCAACATGTCACAGATATTTCACTAAGACTAAAACAACAACTTAGAAATCTGTAAAAAGGAGACAAAATATGTTAATTTATAGAGCCTCATAAACAGAGAACCTTGTTCATCCAGAGTGAATGTCAGACTGATGGTCAGCTTGTGTCCTGGCTGTAATAAATCGAACATGTTTGATAGACCTGTCAAAATGTCCCGGTCAGCTGCTTCAGCGCCTCATAGAAATGGATGAAATAAGTATTCTGAGGCGTGTGTGTGTGATGGGGTTTGATCCTTAGTGGATCACTTGATGTAAAAAAAAATGATGCAGAGACACTAAATACAGCAATATGTCCTTATACATATATACACTTATAAACTGGAATTGGCACATGTTAACCTTCCACTAAGCACTTGATTTAATTTGTCACGTTACTGTGTTAGCTGTCCAGCTCAGCTTAACCTCTGTTTTCCTATTTGTCTGTTAACAAAGATTAATATAAGCTGCTTACTAATGAGAAGTTTCTTAAAACTTTATCACATGGAAGACGGGGTGAATTTTTGTGGCGCACTGCAGGAACAGCCGAGGACGACAGCTGATTTTCACAACATTACAGTTTTATTTGTCAGAATGATCCGAAATCTCGGTGGTTCAGAAACTGTGAGGCTTATAACATAAATGCATCATGTGAGAGGTGATAGTAAAACTGCCATTATAATTAGAATAGAGGGTTTTTAAGGCCACTTAAGTTCATTTTAATAAGCTTCTGCAGCCTTCAATCAGTTGGAACATAAGCTTGAAACAGACTTAAGCCAAGTATTTTGTCTTCAGCACAAAAAACTCCCAATATATCACCTTCTTCTTTTTTCTTCAGGAGCCCCAACTGGCCCTCATTTAAAAGAAGACAATTCTCACTGGCAGCTTCATGCTCATTACTACCCTCCTCTGCTGCGTTCAGCCACAGTTAAGAAGTTTATGGTGGGTTATGAGATGCTCGCCCAGGAGCAAAGGGACCTCACCCCAGAACAGGTAACAAAACAGACCGTTTACATTGTAAATATTGTAACATGCAATTTTTTTAGAAGTTCTCACACAAACATTATCGGTTTTCGTTCCCTGAGATTACTGGTTCATCAAATTTGTCAGGTTGTTTTTGTCATTTGGAGCTTCTCATAATAAACGACCCAGGTTTTACTGTAGTAAGATCATCTGAAAATAGAGAAAATCAAAGTGATTGTGACCTTTTTAATAATAAAATCTCTCTCTGCTGAATTCCATTGTTTCAACATTGTAATATTTGGCATACAAAGCCAGTCGCCGAACAGAGTTCGCCAAGATTTTTGCAGAAAATTATTTTTAAAGTACAACCAAAAGTATGTGATTCAGTCTCTGTGGTGATGAGACTGTGTAAAAGGTCACTATTATTGTGTTCTTGTCTTAGGCTGCCGAGAAGCTGAGAAATCTTTCAGAAGTGCACTACAAAACAAGAGGGAACTCTGAAAAAGAAGAAGAAAAACACACATCAAAGTGAAACAAGGCTCTCAGTGAAAAGAAGGGATGTATCTTAACTATACTAATCAGAAAAAAATCCTTATAAATAAAGAAAATGCTTATTTGGAAGGACCTTGTGACAAATTACTTTGCAGACACTAACCTCTGATTGTCTTTGTGGGGCTGCAAATTTTAGACTTTTCTGTTTAAACAACAGCCAAAAGCAGCACCATTTAAACACTCGACTATGTAAAACTGGCACTGATCTGCTTGCTGTGATTAAATACTTGAAATAAAATGTGGCATAAAGCTTTTTTTCTTATGTTTTAAAATGGAATGCGAGGTATATTGATGGTTGAATGAAGTTCAGTCTAAATAACAGAAGAGTGATGGTTAATGTAGGTCCTCTGTAGAAAGTGAAAGGCTGGTCCCCTGTGATGTCCCATGTTGGTTTAAATTACGATGCATGTGGGTACAATTTTAATATATTGGACAAATTCATTCAGTTAAATGAACAACATACACAAACAGTTTGGGAACACAGTGTAGTGTGAATTGTTCTCACTGGATTTGGAGAGGTGTGTCAAAACTGTTATGATAAAGTAATTACTCCGAAGCACTCTGTACTTGTTAGCACCAACTTTTCCCTCTAGTGGAACCAAACAATGCCAACAAAATGTCTCCACAGCATAACAGACCCAGCTGATTATTTTAGTGTCAGTGTAAAATAGTCACACTTTCATCTAACCTGTCCCCATTGTAGAAAAAAAAAAAAAAACCAGATATGTTTGTAGCAGTATTCCAGAAATTAGGCCATCATCATCCATTATCATGATTGTGTTCTCCAACTATTTGTAAAAGTGCTTATAGAGAGTAGCTTCTGATGCGGCTGACTGGGTCAGGGTTTATAAGTCTCACTCGAATAAAATTCTTAATATATGTGGAAGTAAAATCAATACAGA
Organism: Pachypanchax playfairii; assembly: GCA_006937955.1. NCBI lineage: Eukaryota > Metazoa > Chordata > Actinopteri > Cyprinodontiformes > Aplocheilidae > Pachypanchax > Pachypanchax playfairii. The sequence continues at coordinate 5,420,317 of SSNP01000014.1, forward strand.
CTGCACATGTTGATATAGTTATTGTAATAATTATAGCTACAAATGCTAATCGATTGTTCGCTGTTGTGTGATTTATTTCAACATAATGATCATTAGTTGTTTTCTGCCTACACGTCGCTCAAGACGAAACAATCGCCTCAGTATCAGTTTGTGTCCATGTACATGTGCACACGTTTCATCCATTTCCTGTCTGATCCTGTTCAGCGTGCCGCTAATCTCAGTGATCAATCTGACGACCTAAAGCAAATAACGGACACCTTATCCCTTTCTACACTTGTACTGTTAAGTCTATTTTATTAGTCCAAATTTCAAGATGGAGGAAGAAGATAAAACATTACAATTTATTTCTTTTTCATTTTCTATTTATTGACACTTAAACATTCATCTCAAGTCAATAGGGAGAACAGAATATTTCAGCCTTTTGAGTGAATGGCGAGAAGTTAAAACAGTAAATAAAGGCATGTTTGTACTGTCATAAACGCAATAACACAAATCAACAAAACACACATTTACCTCTTTTATTATTCATGCTTCTCCAAATGGAGCTCAGTCTCAAGATGTCTGTAAAGATATTGTTTAAATGTACAGTTGAGCATGAGGGTGTAGTTTGAAGACAGTTTCTGAGGCTGAGCATGGCTGTGTGTATAACACTTGTCATGCACTGTGACAGATTTCATTCATCCTGGTCAATATTTATCTAGTCCTGCAGATTCAGAGTTGGATCTTCTTCATCTCTCTCTTGAGACTCTCTGTGCCTGTATTTCTGGGCGTTGACATTACAGCTATATTCTGATCTCTCCACAGTAGGGGATGTGTATTTCTGTCTAAGTGCTTTTGTATCTCAATACTGGCAGAAGAAAGAAGATGTTTCTTTTTTTTTGTTGTTTTGCCAAAATTCTTGTTGCATCTTCTTTGCATCCTTCTCTGGTAGAGGATTGTTCTCCTATTCCAGCTAATGATGCCAATTTTGCCTCATAAAATCTGATTAGTATCATTCGTATGTCCTTGTGTTAAAATGCTGCGCTCTTCTGAATGCTGCAGAAAAACAGGATTTTGTATTTGTGAAATAAAAAAGTATAGATCAGAGAATGCCATGATGCTTCTTAACAAAAACAGTCACAGTAGATCTGTGATTCAATAGCTGTAGATGAGACAGTCTGATGGCATCTTTGGATGCCACCTTTGATTTTTTGTGAGATACTAATGCCTTCAGTGGGAATTTACAGGTCATAAGTCACGCCACGCCCCCTTTTCAGTGTACCTTCCTTGTGCTCTCACCTGCACAATTAAACATTTCTGGACTGTTTTCTGCACAGTTGTGATGCTGTCAAGCTGATAAATTTGGCAGAAAAACACACAGAATAAAACTTAAGTTTTGATGTGGTAAAATCGACCAAAAATGTATCTATTTATTGTGAATCCTTATTATTTCTCATTACTTTTATTAACCTGGGTTTCATATAGAAATACACCTTAGATCCTTTTTTCACATGTTGATTGTTGTTGATTTATGTAGTTTGTTGCTTTCTTTTTTCTACATAGTTGGAATTCAGTACTTGATGCTAAAATAGTGAAAACAAATCACCTTTATTGTATGTGAGGATGAGAAGGTAGGATCTGGTTCACCACAACATTAGGTCATGGTTCAGAATTAAACAATACAGCCTAAAAGACATTCTAGAATATTACAATATATATTGTACTGTATACTGTCATAAAGAACCACAATAGTGCAGTATTAGTTTTGGGCTGCATCTCTCAACTTATTTGTTCCAATTCAAACATTGCACTTTTTATTTCATTCTAAGTGTTCCTGACCTTTAAAAATACTTTTTTTTTTTCATGTTTAACCTGGAAATAAAGTTACGTGAACCTAAAAACAAAAGAAAAAGCAAAACAAGTTTATAAGCACATAAAAAATTATGCAATAAACTTATTTTGACTTAATTTTACATTAAACAGATGGTCATTATTTAAAGTTAAGAGGAATATAATAGCTGTGACTTAATTTATACCTAAGTTTCATAGAGCTGCTTATATGACTGTGCTATCTTTCGGTCCAGTTTTAGCGGAACATAAATATCTATTTTATTCCATTTTAAAGTTCATGTTCTGATCAGTGCTTGTCATTCTTTTACTCACTTTGCTTGCAGCTTCTCTTTGTCGGAGACCAGCAGCTCACTTCAAATAAAAACGACAACTTTCACAGTTGGGTCTCAGAGTCATGTGGAGCTGGTGTAACAACGATGAACAGAGAACAAAAGTTTCCATGATGTGTGGAGACTCTATTGTGACAATGTTAAAACAAGACACACCACAGGCAGTGCTGCCACTTAGACTGAGCAAGGGCCATGAAAAAGATACATAATATATTCTATTTCCTGTGTGCTTCATGTATTGATGTCTACTCAGTATGTAAATGAACAACAGAGGGCAGTATGAGACTTTCAGATGTCCAAGTCAGATTGAAGCGTACAGGGAATCTAAATAATCATCCAAAAAGAATTTGTCTTCCTACATTTAAGTGGTAAAGTCATGCAGATGTATGACTTCAAAGTTAAAAATGAGGAAGTCTAAATACAAATGTTGTAATTGGTTTATTGTGATTCTTTCTGAGATTTGGATGAGTGGCTCAACCAAACAGCAGTATTTTTATTTTGCTTCAAATCTACATTTGTACATTTTTAACTAAAATCTTTAAACCCCCACCAGGCATTGAGACTATGAATAAATTATGGATTGTGGAATGGAGGACAGCACAGTGCTGTGCAGCCGTGAGCACGGCTGCCTCACAGTGCAAAGGTTTGACCCAGCTGGTCAGCTAGTTGGTGTTAAGTTTTCATGATTTAATCTCATACTGCTTGAGTTTTCCACCAACACTCTACAAAAAAAAAAAAAAAAAAAAAAAAAAAAAAAAA
>SSNP01000014.1:5425819-5507593 GCA_006937955.1 Pachypanchax playfairii
TTAAAAAAAAAAAAAAAAAAAAAATATATATATATATATATATTTAACAATTTTAAAAGGAGAAGTTAATCAAAAGTCCAGCAAAAAAAAAAAAGCCCTACAGCAAGAGTTACATTTTAAAACTAGTAATGAGACGTGAAAAAGAAAGACTGAGAAAGTAAGATTAAAGTAAGACTAAACACGCCTGAAAAGCAAGTGCAAAAGTGAAAAAAATATATTTAAATAAATAAAGATGAGCCAGTGTAAACATGTAATCAGAAGATTTCTTCTTAATGTAATGAATTACAATGAAGATCCAATATTAATAAGATTTTAAAACGCTACAACAATTTTCATCAGCCTTGTGTCTATTTGGCAGAAAATGATGTCAAACCAAAAATGCGACTGATGTTTTCCAGAAAGTACAGACAGCAAAAAGAGGCAGGACAGACTTTTACAGCAAATAGCCAAAAAAACAAATAAGCAAAAGACAATGCCATCGTATAACAAAAACAAGGTTAAAAAGTCCAAAAGCAGTTACATGAAAACTAAAGAGAAAATATTTAATATAACCGAGTAAGAAATTTGGCAAAAGAAAAACAAAACTTTGTGTTTTTGTGCTCATGCTGAATGAGGTTCTGCACTTCAGTCGGCTCTAATAAAAACCACATAACTGCAATGCAAAAATACCTTCTCCAAATGATGCACTAAAACGTCTCGATTGTTCTGACTGTGCAGTAGAAAACACAGACAACAAGAAAGAGAGAAAAGGAGAGAAGTTGAGGAAAAACACTTAAAGTTTTCTTGCACTTCAGAAGCTTTGAATGCAAACCACTCACAGAGAATGGCTCAGTGAGACTGTGTGCCTGTGCAGTGCTTGACGTAATTTGCATATAAGCCAAATTCTCTTGGCGTTTGCTAATTTGCACAGAAATGTACTGGCTGAAAACTCCTTTGGTTTTACATTTGATCAGAAACTGTATTGATGCATCATATAAATTTGAACTTAGAGAGAACGCTGCATGTCTAACTGTATTTTTTAAATGTATTATTTATTCACTGTACATCAAGATATCTTCCGTTGCATTTGTTTTCAGTCTGACCTTCTCTTGTATAAGTTTAAGTCCTACTCACACTGTATCACAGAGTACGATCCATCTATCTGAGTGTTTACCTGCCTCGCAGCTCTGAGTGTGCAGGTTATCCTCACAGTCACACAGTTATTTCCCTTGGCAGGATGTGAGGTTAACAGCCTCACAGACTGATGCTGAGTTCCAGTGATTTTCAGCCACACTGCTGCTTATGTTGCCACGGATGCTCCAACTGTTTTAGTTGGCTTGAGTCCCATCTCTCTGTCAGATTTCTTCGTCTTGTTTGTTTTCTCATCTGTCTGTCCATGTACATTCTTTTAGACTTATTTCATGTGAGCTCGCACCACAAGAATAAGAAACAGTTTTAGATGTTCTTGTTCTCAAGTTTTCCAATAAAATGCTTCTACTTTTAGGAGTAAATTTAAACTTGTAACCATTTTTTTTTCATATGACAAATATAAAACTTTGTCAGCTAATAAATAATACTAATCCAATAAAAGCTGAATCAACTGAATTCCTTTCAGTGTGAAAGCAACCAGACGCAGAGGTATTGACAGAGAAAGACTGATGAATTGGTTCTTAAAAACCCCATTGTGAGATAGAAAATTTGGCAACACCTGTGATAGATGGTGATTAATCCAAAACTACAAGGGAACTGTTAGACATGACATATTGGATGTATTGGACACCTGCTGCAGCATCATGCAGAGAAACTAGACTGCGAAGAGATTTATTTATTACAACAATATTGATAATAAGTTCTCTCAGGTTGTTTTTTCTTTTCACAAACTGTCCACAATGTCACTCTAATGCAAAGTTTTCTCCTCATATTTAGATCTAAGATGTTCATCACTAATGCTTCTTTCTTGTCTTGTGGTAAATAACACATTTTTAAAAGGGTTCAGGTTGAAATAAATTGCTTTCCAAAAATATTCATAAGTAATGGTGCATTCACACGGGCCCAACCATCAACTTCATAAGCGGCAAGTTTATATGTAAAGTCTATGGTGGACGGGCGTCAGACAGACGTCAACGGCTCTGCGGCGCTTTGTGAGCGTTATGAGCGGCAACTTTTCAAGCTTTTTTTTAGCTTTTCAGGCGTTGACGCTTGAAAAGCTAGAAAAGGTCAAAGTTCAGCTAGCTGAACTTTTGACGTTGATAATGCTCTTGAAGCGGCGTGTCAACCAATCAGAGCGTCTCATCGTAGTGACGTAAGACGTCACAGCACGTAGCCGGAAAGAAGCGGGATCAGTCAAAATGGAAGATAAATTAACCTCATCCAAACGTAGCTCCTGGAGCAAATGGTTAAACTCACCAAACTCAGAACACATCTGAAGAATGGGGTGTATCCACAAACGGCGCTGATGCACCCGACGTCGACGTTGTCTAGATCTATGAAGTAAATAAATCCAAGCCACTGTCTCAATATGATCCGCAATTGCTCCGAACATCCGATAACAAAGGAAGCCCCGCCTTCGCGCTCTTTTTCGGTCAGGCTTTACGAGCTTTAACGCCAATGCTCTCTGACTGGCAGGCGTTATGAGCTTCAACTTCAAACGTCAAATTTGGAGCGTTATCAGCGTTGCTTGACGTTGACAAAGTGGCCGGTGTGAACGCACCTTAAGGCTTTTTTTACTAGTAAGTCCTTAAATCTGGAATTTCGGCAGAAAAATGTCCTAATTTATTGAAGTGAATTTGTTCATATTAATAATAATAATAATAATATTGATGATAACACAAGACAGACAGCCATTCATACACAGACCCACTCCAGGAGTCCGTTTAGAATCACCAGTTATCCTAACATAAAACTTGCAATTTTCTAAACAACTCGTGTCTATAGTAACACTTGGGTGATTTAAAGGTAAGCATTTGAACGTCTGGAAAAGAAGTAGTCAAAGCTCAGATCTTAATCTGATTGAGAATTTGTGGTATGCAATAAAGATGGCTTTATGACTGCAGAACTCATCCATCTTAAAGTGCTGGAGCTGTTCTGTCTGCAGGAGTGTAAAAACATCCCAGTGGCTAAATATGCCAACGATATCATAACCTACTGTACACCTCTCAAAGAGACTTGCAGCTGATTTGGTCAGTGGATGTTTCAAAGAAAAAAAAAGTTTCTGACATTATAATAATAACCAAACTGTTATATAAATATCCTGTTCTATTGGAATGAGTGTCCCTTATTTATTTAGTAATGTTTGGCCTCTTTTAACTTTTCTATTAATAAAATTGTTCTTTTCAACAGACCTTTGTCACTGCTTTGTTAAGATAACCACTACATAGTATCACATTTGCTGAGTGGCCACACTTTCTTTATCAGGCCCAGTAATTTATCTGGCACTGATAGAAAGATGAAAGGCAAACAAGTATTAATAATGTTTATTAGAGAGCAGCATTTCAAAGTGCAGGGCAGACAAGTGGCAGAAGAAAAGGCTTTACCAGCTTCAGTGGGAGCAGCAGTTCCCATGGCTAAAGACAGAACATGGGTAATGAACCGGAGGATGGTAAAAACACAATCTAAATGATTAAAATGACAGGAAGTATTAAATACAGATAAATATTTCACACTTCTGTCTAAATGACACGGGTAAGGTCTAGCACAACTCATGTATCTAGTGCATTAGTGCAGCTGTCTGCTCTTGGTAACAAAGTGTTCAACAGCTTTAGAGGAGGATTTACTTACTTGTTCATTAAGATATTATTTATAGTGAACAACATCAATAAACTGACATTTATGTGGGTGACGTTAGAGGACAATTTATCAAGAGAATCAAAATAAATCTAGTAACTGAGAACAACATGAGAAATACGTGACTCAGAAGAGATTATGTACATAGCAGGGTACTTGGTTGTTGTTTGTATGCTTCAAATATCATCATTTAATCATGAAAAATAGGTTGTCACTGAATGACAGCCCATTGTCTCAGCTAACAATATAAACACTTGACAAAAAAGACTCACAATGTCAGCCATGAAGATTTGGACTTATTTTTCAGGGTCACACACTGATTTAATTATAGCTAGCTGAGAAGAAGCCAACTGTGTACCAGCAGCAAGCTTCCAGCCCACCACAGTCTGACTATAGGAGGTAGAAGTCATTGCTATTCAGACAATCAGCCATCAGCGAGTTAGAAGCCATCTGGTCAGCCAGCAGCCAATGACCAGTCAGTGAACCAGCCAGGGACAGTCAGGCAGTCCACATCTGTCAGCCAGTAGGCGAACAGGAAACAGTCCTGTCAAACGCTTCACACAGACATCAGCATTGTGTTTGAAGTGAAACAATCCTGTAGTGATGTGTTTTCCTTCATGTTATGTTGTTCATGATGAGTGTAACATCCACATTATCTGCATCTTTATTCTTTTCTGAACATATCATGCATCTCCACTGATGCACATAGTCTGCAACACATTTGTTCATTTCACAGAGAGTTTCTTACATGAAACTGTGGGACGTCATTCGTAACGTCATTCATAACTATGAATCATGTAGAAGATGCAACAAGTCCTGAGACATGATTTGAGAAAAGTTAGAAAGATTAAGTAACTTTGCTTCTATATAGATTTTATGAACTTATATCGATGAATAAAGTAAAAATATATATTATTATTAACTTATTTTTAAAATCAAGATATTACATAAGAATGCAGACATGTTAGAAATTAGACAGGTTTGTGTTGGTTCTTTGTTGTATCTTATAAACCCAATATTCCTCAGTTCTGAAAGAAAATAACTTCAACTCAAGAGTAAGTTGATCAGATTTAGAGATTATTCAGCAATCCATGTCATTTCATTCCATCTCATTATTGTGACCAGCAAAACACTGAATACTGAAACCTGTGGAGAAACTGTCAATTTAAAATTAAAATTGTGGTGATACTGATATATTTGCCTGGTGGAAGTTTCATGTTTCTTTTTATGGTTTGAGGTCTACAGCTTTAGAAAGCTTCTGTGGTGGCTGCTCCAGTGCCTTATTTCACTTTTGAACTTAATTTTAGTGTAAAACTTTTGCTGACTGATTAGATTGTATTTTTGTTAAAAAAAATATGTATGAAAACAAACATAAACCTTTAGCTTTCAGTCAAAGTCCTCATATCTTTGTAAGCTGTGTAAAACATAGCCAGCTCAAATTTCATGACTGCTTCAGGGCAACTCAACAGCAATGTTGGCAGCTTGTCTTTTTCCTACATTTGCACATGGTGTGTGAACCTTTGGTTACTATGTGTTTATTTCATTTGGGAATTTATAACAAGACAAGCCCAGTGGAAGATGTCCGCAGATTAGACACACTCCAGTCTTATTTGTATTATTGACAGTGAGCAGATAATACTGTCTGCAAAAGAAAGAAAAAAGCACGGTATTGCCTGTCAAAGCCCACCAGTACTCAAAATCCTGCTTCCTTTTTTTATATACAAAGGTCTAATCTTTATTGTTTTTAAAGTCAGACCCAGTTATAAAACATGTCCTCATATCTCAGATAGACTCTGCGCTTAAAGCTGAAATGTTATTTTTCCTTTGTGTCTTTGGAAAGACAAACAAAAAACTTGCAGATCATCTGGATCATGTCAATAAATCATCCCACACAGTTTGAAAGCATTGTTAAACTTCTCAGCTCTTCTCTTGACTTTACATTTCTACCTCTGAAGTTTCTTTTTCTATTACTACTACTACTACTACTACTGTCATTTAGCAGACGCTTTTATCCAAAGCGACTTACATTGAGAGAACATACAAGCAAGAAATCAAAGAGAAGGAAACAATATAAGGAGGCGGACTGTTTGGAGTCCTATTAGGATAAAATATATTGTTCTCAATCTAAAACTTTATTGATCCAGTGAGGGAAACCATCTAATCATAAAAGACTCAAAATAAGAACATATATGTTTTACAAAACATTAAAAAAAACTGAATACAAAGAAATTCTAAGGAAAAGAAATAAAGAACAAAGTTAACATCTAATACAAGAAATGTTGCTTAGCATATTCTGCTACAAGCTGTTTTAAATATCTGAAAGGATTTTAGACTTCAAAGAGCTCTATTTCTTTCTGTCCTAATTAAATTACACGTCACTTATATACTTTAGTTAAGAACTTTCGTCCTCTTAGTGTGAACAGATAGAGGAGCATGTTGGCAGTATTACAAGGTCCACCTGCACAGCTTGCTGAGCCTGTCGCTGGCAGGTTAGTTGAATGATCAGCTTTAGTATTTTGTTGCGGGGAAGTGGTTATAATTTAAACTCAGATTCATCCGCCCAATTTAGGTTACAGTTCAATATGACTTACAATCCCAGTCTTATAAATAAAGAGTGGGAGTATCACGTTCTCTGCTGACACCATTAACAAACAGAAGTGGGTGGGAGCAAACGCTCCAACAATTCAGTCATGTTTAGGATCAAAACATTCAAGTGGTTGTTTTTGATAAGACAAACTTAACATTTTTCATTTGACTTTAATAACTTCAAGTGAAAACTAAAAGGAATGAATTTGTCTTGAGATGTTATAGTTGCTATAAATTAGCCACATTCATTTTTGCTGTTTTGTCTTCTTTTCTTCATCAATGCATTAATAAATAAGAAACACAGTGCTATAAAGTTTGCTTGGCATTGGTTTTTAGCTGTAAGCTTGGCACAACAGCTGCCCCCCCACCCCACATGCCAGCTGCTGAAAAATGCAGCCATCGATCTGCAGCTCCCCAGAAAAACAAGCCCGTAGCTGCTTATAAAATGCAATCATTGGAAATTTGAGGGTTATAGCAAAACAAAATAAGTCAGAGAGGGAGACAATGTTAAGAGAAATATTTTTATTTAAAAAATACACTGGAGATGAGAAGATAAAACAAAGAGGCAAACTGAGAGCAGTGTGATGAGAATTATGTGTAATTACCACAACAAGCTCTTCACCCTCTGTGACCAACTTCTGTTGGACAATATGAGAACAGGGAAAGACCCCGAGTTATCACTGAGCAATGCAGATTAAAAATAAATGAGCTCAAACAAAACAAACTTTGTGTAATAATGAGGAAAGTCTTTGTCTACATGATTAATGTTTATCACAAGATGTATTTGTGATTTTAAAATATATGTGTATTAACAGGGTCTGGGTGTGTTTGTGTGTATTTCTGTTTTTTTTTATGTTTTATAGATGTGTTTACCTTATTTTAAAACCTTGGTAAGAATATGATGATGTTTCATCAATAAAAAAGACAAAAAAAAAGGCCTCAGGTCAGTTTGGCTCTGATCCAAATCATACCTTTGTTCTCAGTTTGTTTCCATATTTAATGGCAATATCTCCAAAAAGATTTATATCAATTTTTGACCAATTTCTACCTGGTTTTGGACCAAATCACATTTGACTTTTCATCTGCCTCAGTATTCGTCTGAGCTTTGATGATTTAATTAAAGAACTCTTTTGAAATGAGGATAAAGTTTTTGTTATCCTGATGAAGGTAAGTAGTTTAATTATTATCCTCACTGTTGTGATGAAGGTGGCAGTCAGAACTTCAAAGACGTGTTTCTGAATAAATTCTGAGCTAAAGACGGAGGATTTCTTTTTAAAAAGCATTTCTTTTCTAATCAGACATTATGTTCCCAAAGTAATTTATTCTGCACGTCTGTTCAAAAACACAGCAGGCTGGGCAGATATAAGCAACACAGCTTCCACACACCTGTCTGCAATGTGCAGAGATGAGTACAGTATAAAACACTGAAATATCCCTCCAGGCAGCGAGCTTCATCAAGCTGACAATGAATGTGCGGTCAGCGTCTAACATGCAGATTTATATTTCACTGCATGTGATTTTATGAAATGTTGGAGTCCGCAGACAAAAATCTTGGAACGAGGATTTTCCCAATCATGCAGGCGGTAAAAGTGCATGGATGAAATCACAGCAACTTTGTTATGAATCCTGTTGGCCATGGTTTAATTTCTTCAGACAAAACCTTCATTTGGAAGCTAACAATACAATACAATTAAAAAGAAGGCAAAAGCATGTATGTTGCATGCGGCTCTTTAGTTATTATTTTTCAGAAATTTTTTGTCAATAGCTTGAAGCTGTTTAGGCAATACTATGGAGTCCCTGAAGGGACACAGGTGAAAAAATACTTTCTTGTTAACACCAGATACTTTCTCGTTTATGCTTGTGTGCATGAGATATTGTTGTTAGCCAAACTAACAATGTCCACAGACTCAGACTACTATAGAAGAATGGATGCAGAATAAGAGTATGCATCCAACTTCCTAAAAACATGAAATATATCTGATGTTATCAAAAAGCTCAAAGAAGACAAGGTCAATTTTATCCCATCAATTTTTGTATGTGAAAAGTTGATAAGTTGGTGGACATTGCTTGGTTGGCTAGCAACAGTATCTGTGTGCACATAAAGTATTTTTCACCCCATGTCCCCTCAAGGGCTTCTTAATGGTCTGTGATATTAAATAAGATTTTATGGCAAATTTATCTTGCTATTTGTAATTTTTACTATGATATTATTGGTTTTGCCAAAACATTTCTGCTAATTTAAACAAATAAATTGTGTAGATGATTATAAAAGGCAGAGTGGATGCTGTCAGACCCCTAGAAGATGTTGGAGGCTGTTGATTGCAGTGCGCTGAGTTTTTGATTTACATTCATTTACAGGTTCAAATTCCTAAAAGGGAAAATTACTTTAAAAAAATAGAAGTTGGTGCAGCGCAGCAGGGGTATGTGCACCTCCCCCTCAAAGAAAAAATAAATGAAACAAAGGTTGCTCTTTAGTTTATCATGACTTTTCTTGTTTTGGAAGAATATTGTGTAAACTCCCTTGTAGGAAGCTAAAAGCAAAATAAAACATGATTTTCACAGTTTGATGATTTAATAGCTGTTGTTTATATGGACAAAAATCAAAAAAAGGAAAATGATTTGTAGATAATTTTGACAATCAGAATAATAAAAAAAAAAACAATTTTGGAGACAAACAAGGACAATGAAGACCTGATTGCTATTAAATGATGAAACAATAAAGCAGACTGTGGAAAACACACAACATGTAAACAACATACAACTATTTCAAAATGATCAGATGAAAGAAAGCTATTTTAATCAAATTTACCCTTTAAAAAATCAAGCAAACATTAGATTACTCAAAATGTGATTTTGTTTGTTGTTTATTCTATTTTCTTTTTAGCTAACATTTAGATAAACGTGAGTGTGTTATCATGTGCAGGATGTTACTACTTTCTTTTTCCAGCAGTTCCTTTGTGGACAGACATCAAAGCTAACAGGATGTTGGCAGCCAAACTCAAACCACCTCCTTATAGTAGAATTTGTCGATTGTCAATTGCACTTTATGAATGTGAACTAATATCGTTTTTTATGACCCATCTGTTCAGAAGCAGCTTGCTGTCTAAAATAATCACAGGATTTTGGAAAAAAAGATTGTTGGCTTGTAGGAACTGTTCAGGATTTTTAACATAGTTAGAGGAGAACTTGTGACAAGGCAGTCAGTAGAGAAAAATACAGGAATTATGGGATAACACAAATAATACATGACATAAATCTTTACTAAGAACAACAATGCAAATAAAATTCTATAGCAAGTTGTTATGATAAATAAATATAAAACCTTTGATTTTTGACATTTTTGCACAAATGATTTCACAGTCAGCTGAGATAAAGCTACTTTTTGGAGTTTGTGCAAACATCAAAACAAATCTTTTACGCAAAGGGAAACTGATATTCTTCTGTCCTACTGTGATTCAAGTTCTTACCTAATTACTGCAATAGATGTGAATGCACATCAGCATCACTCTTAGTTGTCAACAAACAAGTTGCTGAAAACATATACCTTTCTTCTATCTCTTTCAACATTTACAGCCATCTTTAGTTTTTTTTTCTGCATATCACACTAATCCCATCCACAAAAAAAAATGGTCCTCATTTTTTACTTGTTTTCAAGTGCCAAGCTTCAGTTTTTTTTTCTTGGCAATGGGTTTCTTTGATATCTGAGACTGTCCAACAGTTTTCCTCTGCAATCTTGGTGCCAAGGCTTTGACAGTCGTAGCAAAAACGAGTGTCAAAGTTTGTGCGTGTGTGTGAAGATGAAAGAAAAATTAGATATATTTTTTACACCAAACACGAGGAGACAGATAAGGATGTGAGTCGGTGGGATTTGATATATTTTTTCTGCCCTCTTTTGTTTGGTAAAAGGTGTGGACACAAAGAGAGGAGTGAAGCTTCCCTGTCAGCTGCATATTGCTGCAGGGTAGTTTTCCAGCAGCAGTGAGATGAAAATCTACTCTTTGTCAAACTCTCCAGTTTTACATTTGTGAGGTTCAAAGGTCATTCTCAGATTCATCTGCAGTGAAACTTTAGGGTGCTGATGTGCAGGTTCGTCAATAGTACAGACACACAACTGTGCTGTACCTCAGTATTATTATACTAAAACTGTGTTTTGTTCGACATTTTGAAGTGCATCCACCCAAATGTGTGTGACAGTGTTGAGACAAAAACATTTGCAGGGAACGTCTGTCACAGAATTTTCAGTCTCATTAGTAAATTCTTTATACTGCAGAATAAATTTATTGATTAATTTATTTTTGGGCAGAATTTTAGGTTACGGTTAAGATCATTTTGGTTGTGCTTTAATCTCTGTCAGGCAACAGATATGAGGCAATAACTTGTGTGAAAAACAAACAAACAGAAAACAGATTGTTATAAATAACCTAAATTAATATTTAGAGCCATTTCAGTGTTGGGATTTTGTAAATTTCAAATAAAAGCCTGAAATTAAATAATATTTCAGAGAGCATGTGGGATGTGGGTAGGAAAAACTATTTTCTTTTATTATTTTCAGCATTTACAAAAGACATTGTGGACACATGTTGTTATACAACAAAAGAAGAGGTGGTTGTTCATTACTAGGGGAGATATACAGATCACAAAACAGAACCTGATGCATAAGGAGCAGCAGGGCAGATGCTGCATTTTACTGCCCCAGCTGGAGAGGTTTGTGTAAGTAAGTAAATCAGCAGAATCTTTCCAGACGAGCTATAAAATTAGTAAATACGATTTATTGTGCACCTCTCCCATCTTTCTCCCACCTTTCTCAACCTTCACTTCCCTGGTCACTTATACTAAAGTCCTGGAAGAATCATGCAGGAGGTTTCCAAGAGAAGCGGCTGTACAGAATAAACCAGTATCTGTTGTCTATGTCTCCTTCTTCTGCCAGCATCTATATGCCATCTGTGATGCCACCAATTCGCTAGATACATAATCTCCTCATCTAAAATGAGCTCCATAAACAACTGCCTCTGTTGACAGAAACATCAGTGAAGTCCCCTCTCTTCACTTAAAGTGCATGAAGGAAAGCAGCTCTATTGGGTCTGGAACTATAATGTATGTGTCTTAAATGAGTGAATCATTCAGTACAATAGTTAACAGTGATGAAAAATTATAAAAAAAATGTAAAATCAGAAATTGTAAAAAACAGAGACCCCTCATTTCTGTGTAAAGGTACTTGAAGTGGTTAAACAGTCTGTTTTTCCTTTTAAATGTCTGTATTTATATCTCACAAATTACTATAAAGTGATGAATAACATTTCAAACACTTTCCTGAATTGTTTGCTGTTAACATACAACAGAAAGTCCTTCACAAAGTTTTATCTGCTTATTATTATTGTTTTGAAATCAAAAGAACCCTGTTTTTCTTTCAGTTCTCTATTCAGACGGGTAATGGGTCAAAAGAATGCTGAAAAATGTTTTTTCATTCATTTTCTTTTGAAGACTTAATGAACTTCTTTAAAAATCTACTTTTCATTACTTCTATTGTTATTAGCATCACTGATGTAAAACATCAGAACTCTTTGGAAGTCCTGTTAAAACCATTTATTTCCTCACTAAGTCTCATCTAAACCATCAACTTTTTGATTAATCCCCATGCCACCCAGACTATTGAAGGAGGTTATTCCTTAATTAATGAAAATAAATCTATGTTTATTGACTAGCTACATTATGCGTACATCAACAAACTCATCGCCAAGTAAACGAATGAAACCATGCCAAAATTTCAGTTTTCCATCTTTCTTCGTCTATTCTGCCAACTTTTGTTCTGGCATTGTTTCAGCACTAAAAGGAAGTGTGATGCACAACTTCAGTAGGGGATTAATAGCTGAAGATCAAAGGATGTCGTTAAAAAACAAACAGTTATTTAATTCCATAGATCCTTAAATCTAGAGGCAGTTTTGCTTGACATAGATGCGTCTTATGTCTATAGAATTATATAATACATGAAAAACAAGTATCGACAGAAATCTTCCACTACAGCTCAAATTAAGATCCAATCTGCTGCCATAGAAGTCACCTACCATGTGAAAAAAGCACATGGACACAATTCCCAAGCATGTGCATAAGTAATTAAAAAGCTACTTTTTCTTTTTTTTTCTTTTTGATGTGTGAAGATTAATCATGTGTACATTATTTGGCAACTAAAGTATGTACAAGATCTGTATGTTATTACAAAATGTATATTTTTTATGAAAACCAAAGCAAAACAAACACAAATTAACATTGCAAAAACAAATTATTTAGTTGTGTACTTTATTGAATAAGTAAAGTTGTCACTTATAGTTTAAGTTTTTAACTACACATTTTTGTGATTTGGGTTACTACAGTATAACTACTATCCACTCTAAATTAAAATGTTATAAAATTTGATTGTTTGCTTTTCCACATTTGAAAGACTTCCCAGAGTTCCAGCTACTTGACCCTTTCAAATACAAAGCAATGAATGTAGGTAATTGTTGTTGTAATTTTTTTAATGGAGCCATGCAATCTTATTCAAAGATACAAAAATCAAAAGATAACACAGTGAAACAATAATAATGTCATTGCAAGTGGGAATATTTACTGTCTCTCTGGATTAACTCCTCAAGAGTTTCATTACACAGGAGCCAGGTCAATAATAATAATTATTATTAAAAAATATTGTTAAAGACACAAAAATAAACTCAAGAGATTGTTTAATCATTTAGTTCATTTCATCAACCGGGACGATAAATCATCATTTGTGGATAATTTTAAGACAGAAAGGCTTTCGTCACCCAACCACCTGTGACTACTTGTTTCACTTTAAAACCACCCAACATGTCAGTTATTGAAAATCATTTGCCAAGCTGCTGCCCTAAGGAATTCAAACAGAGAAAATAAACAAACACAAACACATGCTGCTCATTGTCCCACGGACGGAAATGGAAAGAAGGCGGCCAGGAGAAGAAAAATCTCAAATCGACCTGCAGTCAAACTTTTAATAAACACATTAAATCCTTATGGATCCTCCCACTGAGCTGCCACTACATGGCACTCATGAGGAATTAGCACCAGACAAAATTAATTGGCTGCCTGGAGAGGAGAGATTACAGTGAGCAAGTGAAAAAAAGATGACAAAACAGTGTATAAGAACCTGGAGATGAAAGAGAAATAATAGAAACTGAAAGGTGATAAAAGATCAAAATAGAGGAAAAAAATATAATTTTTTGGAGGGGAATAAAATTAAGGATGGATGAAATAAAAAATAAAGCAGGTGGAAGTTGTAGGAGCAACTTTCAATGACAAAACTTTAGGTTCTGAGGATCTCTAAATAAAACTGAAGGAGGGTTAATAGGAAATTGTCCAAATTATCATTAAAGATGGATTACTACCTCTTTCTGTTCACTAGCCAGTCATTCATCAGCCCACGTCAGCTCTTGTGGCATAAAGCATCAGCATTAGTGTCTAAATAGAACAGCAATTACAGTTCAGTTTTATTTAATAGTCTACAGGGAAACAGCCTTTTAAAAACATCACTCACTGTATATTAATTGACATTTAACTTCCTGAAACTCAGTCAGACTTGACAGAATCTATCATTTTAAACAGTTTGAAACTCACTCCAGAACAACTCTTGTTTTTTCTTAGCACAGAAATGTTGTATTGTCACCAAAAAAAAATAAAATTGACCAGATGACTGTTTTATTCTATTGAAAAGTACATTTTCAAAGCAACAACCAATAAAATTTAAGTATAAATGTTCAACAATTATTCCTAGCTAAAATGATCCAATAAATAAATACATTTTATTTTTATTTTCTTGAACTTCTCATATTTTTTATAACCTGTATCACCATTGGGATGCCCAGGAAGCAAAGTGAATGGCATCTTACTTTTTGCAGTTAAAGCTGCTTAGTGTCAGTATAATTATTCAAGGTTCCTCTTAGACTTCAGAATGAAGGCTGGCAAATAGACAAGCCTTTTCTGTGTGCCTGCTCTGATTTCAAGTTACTTCAAAGTACGTATTCTTTAAAAGACTTGACACAGATTTGAAAGTCAGTGTGGGTTCCAGAGTGACTCGTAAAACTTTACAACTCACCTCCCACCAGTAGGTCAATCTGAGATTGATATTTTTCCAGAGAAACACAACCATTTTGTGTTGGAAAGTGTGTTAAATTAAGCTCATAACTGTCATTTGGTCTTTTATACTCCCCATTAGACTCCTTAAATTCCAGGATAGTATGATGATCTTTAGTGTGTCCTATTGAAAATATGGCAACACATAACTTTGCAGGTGGAAGCTGTTAAAGGACTCCTACTCACGTCAGTGTTGTCAGATGGCTTCGCCACGGGTGAGTGAACTGCTGTATTGATTCAAAATCATTTATGTAGAATACACACAACTCTAACACTCAAAGAACAGATGGCAACATGCCACACAATAAACACTTGTGCACTTGCACATGTTCATGACTAGCTGGGTCAACCATAAAACATATGAAGTCTCATTTTGAGGTGTTACTATAGATACACACTCAGTGTAAAATAACACGTGTGATGAGACCTGTGAGTGTGTGTCCTCTGATCTTTGTCAGTACATAGATTACACCAGTCAGCATGTGTTCAGAGACCTGCTTCATCAGCAGATGGTTAATTACTTTATCAATTACCCAAGAAAATGCTAAAGGAGTCTCATTATCAATCATTTAATTTAATGTCAAAGTTATTAATTAAACGGTGAGTAAATGATCAATGAGATGTGGCATTTTGCAGTAAATATAGAGAAAGTTGTATTTTTCAGTCATTTTAACTGGTTGATCAAATTATTTGACATTTAAACAGAAACATCTTGTTCTGTTTAAGGCAGGGGTGGGCAACTCCAGGCCTAGAGGGCCACTATCCTGCACATTTTAGATGTTTCCCTGTTTCACCACACCTGATTCAAATCTGCAACCTCTCAGCAAGTCCTATAGAAGCCTATTAACGACCTGTTCATCTGCAGCAGGTGTGGTGAAACAGGGGAACATCTAAAATGTGCAGGATAGTGGCCCTCGAGGCCTGGAGTTGCCCACCCCTGGTTTAAGGTGTGTAAGATATGTTCAAATTACAATAATTACATTATTCTTCCTTAAACTGTGCAGTTTTCAGGGTTTGGGCTTGGACCAATGTCAGTTATAGTCTCTTAATACCTATGAAATTTGAAATTGTGCTATTAAAAATGTGTATTTGGTTGGAGAATAATCTAATATAATGTATATTAGACAAATATATACTGATTTGAAACTGTATTTATGCACTGTGGTTTATAGAAAATTGTCATGATCCCTTTTGTTTTTTTCTTTCCACCTTTGGTAAATGTCCTGTATTTATATAGCGCTTTTGTAGTCATTCAGACCACTCATAGCACTTTGAAGTTTTACATTCACCTATACATACAACCCGATATGCAAATCGGGGGGCTACATGGGGCTTAGTGTCTTTCCCAAGTAAACTTCGACACGTGGTGGTGGAACCCGAGATCGATCTGCAACCTTCCGATTGAAAGACGGCAGCTCCACCCACTAAGACACAGCCTCCCGCTTTTCCAGCCATTGTATTAATTTTTTGTTTTAACACACTTGCCCACTTTTGTTAATTTCCACCCTAAATGTATATAAATGCTTCTGGTTTTCTTTTGGCTCTTGTCAAATTACTTTTTCCATCTTTTTTCACTTCTTCTGCCTCAGAAAGCTTGCCAGCATTTGGGTCCTCCCCTTCATACAAGTTCATGACAAATAATCTTTATTTTTTCAGGAAATAAACAGATAAACAGTTCAAATAAACAGTTAATTTGCTCAGATTGGAGATGGTAGAGAGAAAATGCATTGCTCTCCAGAATGATCTCAACTGAATAATAGGGATTTATATAATTCTTTGTTTCAAAGGTTCGCTCTATAATTACCATAGGGAGCCAATTACTGGCTTTCCCTTCACTATGATTTATCATCATGCCTCCAAAATATTGTCATACATGTTAATGAGTTTTATTTTCCAAAATATACTTAATTTTGTACTTTTTTATTTTAAGTGTTCCTGGGATTGCAATAAAATATTATGTAAAAGGAACCCGTCAGATTTTCCAACAAAAAAAAAATAAATAACCATCACTATATAAAAAAGAAGAAATTCAAGTGAGAAAACTTTTTGTTAGTAGTCAATTGTATTTTTAACAAACCTGTTTTTCTGTTGTTGTTGTTCTTTTGTATTGCTTGGATTATTTTTTAGTCTACATAGATGACTAAAAAAATCCAGAAAAAAAAACTCCTTGATCATGATTTACTAGCATGGCTCATCATACCAACAAAAAAACAAAACAAAAAAAACAAAACAAAACAAACAAACACGATAGAAAAAACACTTGATTTGCAGACAACAATTGTATAAAAATAAAATTGTTGTGAGTTTTGGAACTTGTCTCTGTTCTCACATGCAAGATATTTTTCTTTTAGTCAGTTGCCTATTTAGAAATTTTCTGATCTTCCCACTTGGAGTACAGTTACATTTATGTATGTATGTTAATATGTGTAAAGAATCATGCATTATGCAACAAGTCATTTCCATATTATTTCTTCATATGATGTTTGTCCCATAATTATGATTTAGTTTGCATTAAAGGCCTGAAAGGACTAAAATACTAGGATTATTTTACAGTTGTCTTATCAAGGTCTCGTCCCGTGAGTTTGCAGACATTTGTTTGGGACAAATGAAAATGAAAAGTCTTTTCATGTTGTCTGTGGTTAATGGTTTAGCTATTAATACCTCATTACTGGTCCACTGAAGTGTCACATGTTTGATCAGCCACACCATAGAAAAATACATTTTTGTACTTCACATCAGTGCATTTGATCATTTCACACACAAATCATCCCCTTTAAAATCAGTGCTGTTTCACTCAACATTAACAGAATCAAATAACAATTTTTGTTCTGATAAAGACGGCTGGTTCTGTTCTAGGGACTGATCCTGAATCTTCTTGAGTTGATCATTCAAAGGAGGAACATGATGGAAAACCCTCATCATCCTCTTCACAACACAGTAACTCAACAACAGAGTGTCTTTAGTCAGAAGCTTCTTCAGATTCTCTGCAACACAGACCGCTACAGGACGTCCTACCTGTCCACAGCTAAAACCCTCTCCAATGGCTACAAAGACCGAGTTACAAAAACATTTAATTTCCCTTCAGAGATTAATAAAGTATTTTTGAATTTGAATTAAAAGATAAATCATTTCTCATGAACAAACTTAAAAATTAGTTTCCAGTTAAGTTTATTGTCCAGGTGAAAACTGAAGTATCCGCAGTCCTTCACCATCATTTTTCCAGGATTCCTTGTCAGCCTAAAAGAAGGACCACAACAACCTTCTTTCTCCTGTTTATTCTGACAGATCACAGGAATGTGATGGGATGGAAGTGTGAAAAGAGAGAAGAGAAACAGAGAGAACAGTCTCCTATGGTGGCATGACCTGGCAAAAGATGGTCAGTTTCATTATTAACACCCTGTGATGGACCCAAACTTTTATCCACAGTTCACACAGAGTTCATATTGGCTAGTTTCCATATGTAAAATGTGTTCAAAGTGTGATGAGGATGTTGTGAAATTACCCTGTAAGAAACAAATTAAAAACTAAAGCCGACCAACCAACCCCAGGAAGATTACGTAGAGTTTGTGATTCATGTTTTATGAAACACTCTTTCTTTCATACACACCTTCAGAAGATTTGTACTATCAAACGCACTACAAAAGGCTAATTAAGAATATGCATAGCCTGGACTTAACAAGCTCATTTGTCTCCAGCCATCCGCACAGTACTAACGAGACCCTCTGCTCATTAAAGCCGTTAAGCTGCAGGCCAGACAGCCCACTGTCAGTTAGCTAACAAGGTAAATGAAGGAGGCAGCCAGTGTTGACTTTGCATGGAAAGCTGGAGGTGGGAGATTAGGCTGCTTGACTCTGCACCAAGACAGGAGGGCAAGGTTTGTTTGACCTGAGAAGCGCTGCCCAGGCTTTGCACCCGTAAGACAGCAATCACGCTTACGAGATTACTCACAGATGCATTACATGTGTGCATGAGGTAGTGGTTGGGGGGGGGCATGAAACCGAGTGTGTGTTGCAGGAGGTTAATTAGCATCTTCAACTCATTGCTGCGATAGAGATCAAAAGGTCAAATGATAAAAAATACATTGATCATACATAAAAGAACTAAAGATGAGCACACTTATTTTTGTTGCCTTTTTTAAAAACCTTTCAAGTAATGGTCATGGAAACAGATCTTTTGAAGTCTTTTAGATTTATTAAACCAAATTACATTCTGTTTTTCTAATCAAGAACTATAGTTTGGCTTTATCTATCGATAAGTTCACACTAAAGCCTTTTAATACAAAGTTTAAAAGCAAATGTATTAGCTCAATCGTATTTACACACTGGCTCAGAGGTTTTTATCTGTCAGGGGTTTGATTTTCAGCTTTTTCCCCATCAGTCCAATTCATTTTGACAAATAATATTTCTTCAGTCACAGCCAGATTTGGTCACATGTCATCTTCGCTAACTTTTCATGGTGCAAATGCTCATTCTGAAACAGGCATCAGAATCATAGAGCTTGTGTTACAGATATCACATGTTTAGGATCTGACAATATTTCTATAATTGATCATTAAATGATCATTTCTTCTAGTTGAGACAGATCTAAGCTGTGTGTTCCCACCGCAGACACAATGCTATTTGCTGTTACAAGTCAAAGTCATCTTTTTAATGTGTGTTCAGTACTGCTTGCAGGATATCACACTGGGCAATCATCCTCCTGAAATACATTTGAAAACAGCTGGGATCATTCCACAGCTGTTTAAACAGCTGGTTAAACTGTTTCTGGTATTGATGTCTTCAAAATCGAATGGACCCAGAACTGTCTTTCCTCATTCTACAACATAGTAAAAATATATTTGATAAAATTTAACTAAATTGATAAAATGATTCCAGTTTGCCCTGTATCATGGGGAAAGAATAAACAGAATATTACAATGTATCAGAATTAATGTGAAAGTCTTCTGTGTGCTGCTATTAGTGTCAAGTGAAGGATTAAACATTTATATTTAAAACAATACAGCCTGTGTGAAAATACAGTGACAATGAACATGTTCCAGTAGCTTTAATCCAGGATTACCAACAATTTGGAACATTGTAATGTCAGATACTTTCATAAATATAATCTATCTTGTGTCATGTAGGTAATTTGGCCTTACTGCTTCTCTTTAAATACACAACAACCAAATATAATCCTGAAATTTAAACTAAGACTGGAGGTTTTAAGCTCAACCTTTATTTTGAAAGGACATTTTGGACTGACGCATTCAAAATCTGGTAAATTTCCTTTATTTGTCACAAAATAGACTCATGATAAAGATACACACAATATAAAAATAATCTTAAATTATCTCAGGGTGAATCCCAGTGTCTTATCTTTTATTGCCATCAGCCTCTGTTTGATGGGGAAGAGGCTACACTGTGCTAGAAGCACCTGTCTTCCAAGATTCCATATAACAAGTCTGGGACAAAAAATGAGAGATGCATCCTACATGAGTGTCAGATACAGAGCTATTAAAGCATACTGCCACTGCTACCTGCAGATCTATGCCTTGGGCTTATTTGTTGGTCCTAGGCTTCAATTTATTTAGCTCCCATATGGCAAAAGTTTCAGCTGGCCTTAATGAGGCCGGGATCCAAGATGAGATAAGGTAAGGCAACATAAGATTAACTTTATTGATCCCCGAGGGCAAGGAATGCCAGAGGGGAAATTGAGTCATTACAACAGCCTACTGAGAAGGTGCAAGATGGAGGACAGAGTAGAAAGGAAAACAAGGTGGTGTAATGTGCAAGGAGAATGCCATGCAATCAGCATTCCTAGTCTGAAGTCCCCAGCAAGTGAGGCGAATAAGTGGAACTAGCAGTGAAACGTTTCTCAAGGTTACATGGAACATTCATTCTGTTCTTCTTGAGTTTTGTTTTAATTTTCTGTTGTTGCTGAATCCACTTTTTCTTAAAGGTGACTGTTATTTACATTTGTTAGTCTTAGCTTTCAGTTAAAGAGGCCATTTCATACAAATTTCAGGACTTTGTGGTTGTTTCTTCAGTATTAACCAGTAATATGAAACATTTTATATCTAAAAAACATCAGGAAACGCTGATTAACAGACCTTTCAATCTGTCTGCGTTAAAATTCGGGTGGTTCCGGCTCCTTCAGTCAGGCTGCTTCGGCTGCTTCATCAGCAGCTCGTTCATATTCATTATTCAAATTTGCTGCACTCAGATTGGCTAACAAACTAGCCTATGAGAGCAAGGTACACTGTTTCCTGCCCCGCTGTGCATGGCAACGTCAGACGTCGTGTCTTCCCGTTTGCTACGTCTTATGCTACAGCTTTTAGCTAGCAGCATGCTAGGCGTGGTTTCAACTGCAGGAGCTGCCGAATACTAACGAACAAGAGAGTTGTGATGAAACAGATACCGGCCGTTTGGACTCGGGAGAACTCAGGTGTTATCGCCACCTGCGTAGTTTGAGAGATAAAAACTGAAAGAGAAGTTGTTGACCTGTTTCCACACCCACTATGAAGGTAAGAACACCTGTGGAGCTAAAATATTCAACAGAAATCTCAGAAAAAATATTTTTAATGGAAGGGCCTCTTTAAAAGTTATATGTTCATCAAATTAGGAAGTAATTTGAGCTTCAAATAAAATACCTGTCTGCTTTTATTCTAACAAGCCTAATTTCACCAACTCATCTTTTATGCAAAACAATTTATAACACCAAATCACTGTATTACTATATTATTAAAAACTCAGTTCACTATAGGAAACAAATACCATCATTTAGAAAAAAGAAAACAAAAATTCTAAAAAATAAATTATTAGATTTTGTCAATGTAACGTCCTTCCATAACTGTTAGAAGTGATATGTGGATGTCATTGTTAATAGTTATTAACAGAAATCATTTACAATCTTTATTTGGTAATCATTAAAACTATCATGAAAAGGTTTACTTAGAATAGAAGATGGACATGATAAAAGCACTTCATGAATTTTTTCTACAATACAGGTTTTGTGGGAGAATATAACCTTCCGCACATAAGTGGGCTGTTCCAGCATTAAATGGACCATTACCCCTTTGTCAAATGTACCTCTTCTCATTTTTTCCTCCACTTTTCAGGTGGTTTTTCTGCACACTGCATTTGCCAGCTCATCTGGGATTTGCCGTATCTGCCAGTTTGCCATTTGAAACAGCAGAGTGAGTAAATTACAGCCACTGGTTGTATAACTTATTACATGAGCCCACATGTTGATGCTTTACAGTTCTGTAACTTACCTCAGGTGACAATGCAACAGTCACACTTTGTGACTGCTCAAGCTTCCCTGCATGATGAAATCGTGTTTGACTGTTGCACAGTTTCTTATCACTACAGTTTTTTTTTTCTTTTCAATTTTAAGTCCCACTTCCAAATGAATGGCAACCTAGAATGAAGGTAACAGTTTTGGGGAAATTTGTAGCAAAGCAGTGAAATTACAAAAAAAGCACAAGATGTGTTGTTGACATTTCATTCAGAGTGTCTTTCAACTCCTAGCACAACTAATATATCACTTTGTGTGGAATATAGTAACAAAATCAGAGCATTCTTCAAGAGAATGTAGAGAAAATAGTACAAAAACATCAAAAGAAGCTTATGCTGTCTGAAGAAATGTGTGTGGGAACCTTTGTGGGGCTAAATTAAACATGCAGAAATCTGTAGTAGCAGCTTAATAAGTTGGGGAACATCACAGAAATGCTCTTTTTTAGTTATGTTGGTGAACAGTTGATAAGCTTACAGATGGAGTTGATGAGAAACATTAAGACCTGCTGGGTTGAAAGTTCAAAAGCAAACCTTATAGAATAGATCACATACAGCAGTTTCTGAACATAAAATGTGAGTTCAGGTAAAACAGAGAACACAGAAACAAGGTAGAACTACTGCAACATTAAACTCTAAGACAGGCTTGTGGAGAACGTGCAAACTCCATGCACAAAGGTCCCAGCCTGGTTTAAAACCTAGGACCTTCTCAGTGCAAGGCAACAACACTACCCACTTTTGGAATAACAGTTTTTTTTTTTTTAAACCTGGTCAGTTTATTATTTAGAACATAAATAAAGCTGTCAACAAATAAATAAATAAATAAATAAAACACATCCCAAAGCAAACAATATTTTAAAATATGTTTTAGTGGGGGCAGATTTCTAAACAAAGTAGCTGAGATATAATGAAAAAAATTGTGAAAAAAAAAACAAAAAAAAAACTACCTGACAATATTCCGGTTGATATCTTCAGTGGCAGCAGAGTAAAAAAATATGGGCTTTGATTATTTATTTATTTTTATTTTTTTGCTACCATCACAGTAAATAAATCAGCTTTCACTACAAATGAGAGAAGATGCATTTCATTATTTCTGAAGAACATTTTACAACAATGCCTGCGAAGGCTAGAGATTTAGAAAGAATATAATTGGAGTGAGAAAAGGGGTGAAAAGGGACGTATAAAGGTAAACAGGTAAATAGACACGTAGAGGGAGAGCTGATGAGGTGAGGGGGTTGAAGGATGGGGGTGCTGGAGGTGCTGATAGCCTCTGGCTGCTGTAAATGAGATCCAGTCAAAATCAGACAATTCCTACAAAGAAGTAAAAGGATGCAACCAGAGTACGTTTGCTGAAAGTGTGTTTTTGCACACAAGACCTCCTAACTGTCTAGCATTGTGTTTTCGTGTGCATGTCAGAATTCCTTTTCAGAGGGCCGCTCCTGGGACTCGGGCTCAGCTGGCTGCAGCACATGGAGTGTCCTCACACCAACATGGGCTGAAGACCAACCCTCTGAACTAATCTCTCCGTCTTCCCCTCAAGCTGTTCCAAACAGAACACTGACTTATGAAATGTTTGGCGCATTCACAGACATGAACAATGTCTCATATAATGAACTTATTTTGTGAAAAAAGGCACATCTTCTTACATACAATGGAAGAAAAATTGGAATATTGTCAGCAGCGTGATAATGTGGTAAGTAATTAACTGTGAGCTCACCTCTACACTTCACCAAAATGAAAATGGCTCTTTCAGATCAAGCTATAATCACATTGGCCATTCATGGTGGTGGGAGGTAATTTCCACATTATTAGTTTCTATTAAACATAGTATAGCTGTGGCAATGACAAATCAAAGGTTTATTTTGGAATGACGACTATAATTTTATTCAGACCCCCCAGAACGCCGTACATACTGTATTCTCAGCATTTCTTGTGTTATTTATTGTGTAGTCATGTGCTACAATCAAATGACTGAAAAATAAATGCATTTGCTTAAAGTAAATCAAATTGTACTATTTAAAATATGGGAGTGCTGAATTTCCCAATGCTCCTCATCATTTTACATCAAATGATTTTTAGTAAAACTTGAATTACTTGAAAAAAATGCAAAATGAACAATATTTTGTGGTTTTCATGCTTTAAAAAAAGGAAAACACTGATTTAAATGAAGTGCTATTGTATTCATTTATTTTAATGACCCAATATTATCAAAGCATAAAATATTTTCTACTACGTCCAAATGATGTCAGGTTAAGTGCATGCACCTTATCATTATACTACCCGCATCTTTTGTATTTTTGCATTTCAGAGTTAAACTGAAGTCCACTCTGCTGTAATTCCTCTGCACCTGTGACACATCATTACCTTATATTCAGCTTTGATTTCCGTTTGCATTCATTAACTGAGCACTAATTAGTGGGCCTGTCAACACTGCAGTCTGTGCTCTCCTTTAACTTAAACACACACAGGTAGCTATGCAAACTTACCCCAACACACAGATCATAGATTTATCTGTGGGATTACAGTAAACAACACAGATGTTGAAGCAGCAGTTGGTAGTAATTTGTAGTAGTAATGAGAGGTAAGGCAATGACTTGGATATTTTAAAGCAAACAAAATAAATGATAACTTTAGACATTTCTTCAATACTTTCAACACAACCTTTAAAACAAACAAGAAGAAAATCATTGAGTATTCAGAGACATTGCTGCTGTATTTATTTCATTTATTTTCTGAGACCATTTATTATGAGTATATGAGTAATAGATAATTGCTCACTGTTGCTCTGTTTATATCTTGAATGCACACAAATCCTCATTGTGCTATGTAGTTTAAATCCAAGATTTCAAATATCACAGCTAATCCTTTTTGCCAAATCGTGTGAGCTGTTTTAGTTTTTTTTACATCAGTATTTGAGACTTATTTCTAATTGGTGCTAATTTTGCATTGTCTCAGCTGAAAAACACCTGTGGGCTCTCTGTGGGGAGCTTTCAGTTCATCTTAGCTGCCTGCTGTTAGATCCTGTGGTGGCTCTGGTTGAGATCAGCAATTAGACCAGCCCTTCTGCACATGCCAAACTGTCAGAGTTAAATTAAATGCATGGTCATTACAGTAATGAATTACACTACTCTCAGTCTGAAACCTCTGAGGTACGAAGAAGACAAAAAAGGAGAGCTTCATCATTTGTCTGGAAAATTGGAGCAGAAAGTGTGAGAGACAGAAAAGCATGACAGAAAAATAACATTTAAACTCAGAAAATAATTAGTTTTTCCCCATTAAGAAAAGCGTGCAATGTATAAAAAAAATTGTATAGTTACATAACTTACATTTACATAACATAAATGTTATTATTTGTTCGGTTCCTTTATTCCTTTTTCTTTTGTCATTAACCTGATGTGGTGTTTTGTTATTAACAAAAACTGAGTGAGAATTTGTAAAGTTGTTTACATTAACCACAGCACTACTGTTGTGTACAACGTTAGGTGAGATCACAGCACTGAGCTCAAATATTATACACAGCCAGATTGACCACAGTGTGATAAAGAAGTCAAGTAGTAATGCTGCCTTAAATTATGAACAAAGTCTGGGTTTCTGCACAGTGTGTAACATAGCAGGATGCACTTAAAATTAATAATGATTCATGACATCATGCTTTTTCTTTGGCTTCAAAATCTCATCAAAAATTAAAGATGCAATAAATCCTCAACTCTGGCTGATCCATTCCATATTTAATATTTTCCTGCAAAATAACATTTTTGCTTTTATATTTAGGATTTTCTTCTTTTCAGTCTGCATTTCATTGCTGCCCACCAGTAGGTGTTAATTTTCAGTTATATTATTCATGTTAGAACAAATAAAGAATTTCTTTACCAGTAAATAATTAATATGATTTAATATACTGTAATGTCATTTTGAAGTTGAATGTAATTTGTTTCTAATCATTTTCTAGAGCAGAATGAGTTGGATTTTCTTGGAACCGTAAACTCAACCTTGAATTTGAAAGAATTTTAGAAAACAGATGCAATAATGTGCCATCACTCAGGAGAAAGCATATGCATGCACGGGGAGAACATGCAAACTCCATGCAGAAAGCTCTCAGCCCTGTTTCAAACCCAGGATCTTCTCACTGCAAAGCAACAGCACTATACAGCCCATAAATACATGTTACATGTTTGTTTGTTTTTTCACGAGTTAATAAGATAAGATAACATTTCAAAATGTTTTGAAATATTAAATGACAGAGCTGTAAAATAACATGGCGGGCCTAACGTAAGGACCACACCAGTATAAGAACTAACATCTCTACAGTAACATTTAAGCACTGAAACATTTCTGGTTTGGAAATATATTAAATAGTGAAAGGTTTGAACAGAAACAGTTTTTTTTAACATTCACTTGGAGTAAGATTGTAATCATGTAAGGTAAATATAATAAATGAGCTTCAACAAGTTAAACATTGTAGTAAAATGTTCTTTTTAAAGTTTTCATATATCTAGATATCTATGATGTAGAATATTTGACCACTGGTCAAATAAATCAACTCTATTATCAATAAAAGCTTCTATCATTATTACAACATGTCCAGAGATGCTGCTAAGTAATTTTGATTGTTTTCCAATATATTTTGTCTATTTATAATAAGTTTTTCCTCCCAATAGTGTTTTTTTTTTCATGCTTGCTTTAAAAACTAGCTGCTACAATTAGAGAGCAGTGCAGGCCACAAGGAAGGAGACTTAAGATGAAATATGAAACCCTCTCATTAGCATACATATTAGGACACTGAGTGCTCTCATTGTTTGAACATTGAAGCAAATCAGTGCTTAAAGCCAAATCTCTGTTGTAATCAGTTTTAAAGAGGAGCGATCAGATGTCAGCAGCACAAAGACGGAGCCATCTGTTGCCACCTTTGAATTAAACTCTTAAACAAACTCTATTTTGGTTTAATAAATTTGCTTAAACCACTGAGCCAGAACCTTTTGGCTCTGTAAATTTGCTTAAATTCACTCAAATTTACTGAGCTAGAACTTTTAGATTGAAGAAAATAGTGTGAGGTTAGCTGCTTGTAGTAGATTACAATAATGCCTTTAACACACATAAGCCTGCACACACACACACACACACACACAGACAATATATAGACAAGAATGTAATTTATGATTGTGCTTTATTCACATTCCAGTTTCAGTATATGCTGTCAAAATGGGGTAATGAATATGTTCATTCAGATACCCACTCAGATAAATTGTTTTAAGAGTCATAACCTGTAAAGTCTGTTATTCCTATTTTGCTTTTTGTCCATCCAGTATGTGGAGTGATTTTGTAGTTGTCTTTTCTTTCTTTGCTCTCCTCTCCAGCTCCATTTCTCAAATATTTCCACTCCCAGTGGGTCTCAGCAGCAAGTCTTGTCAACTATGAAGCAGTTTCTGTCATTTTCTAATTCTTTTCTTGTCTCTATTTCTATTCTTTTTACCATTATCTTTACTCACTTCTCCCCTTTCACCCCAAGGAGGTTATTTGCTGTGAATTTGTCTATTTTTCATCTCTTTACCACCACATACACCCCTTTCTTTTTTCCTACTTTTGCCCCTTCAGTCATTCACAAGACGTCCTGCCTGCTAGCCTCTCTTTTTCATTTTAAAGCACAGTATTTTTTTATGAAGAAATAATATTTTTATTGTAGTTTTTATAGAATCTGCTTTTGTTCAAAGTGAGAAATGAAAGCATGTCTTTAGTGAAAGAGTAAATAAAGCTTGTAATACACAGAGTAAATTCCTAGAATGTAACAATCTGGGTTTCTAACTCCTCTTACTGTACTTCCATGATGAGCAGTATTTTAAAATGTATATATTTTAGGTTTTTTCAAGTGCTACTTAATTGGTTAAATTATATACAGTATTTAAATTTTTTTTATGGCTTTGGATCTCAAGTTATTAATTTAATGTTCATTGTAGAACTTTTACACACATTTCTAATATTAGTAATAAGGATTGGGCTGCATGGTGGTGCATGGTGGTCCTGTGTCCAAAACTCAGCCGTGACCTTTCTCTATTGGGTTTGTATGTTCTTTTAATGCAGGCAAGAGTTTTCTCTGGGTACTCTGAGTTTCCTCCAAAGACCAAACACATCCATGTTAGGTTAATTGGTGACCTCAAATTGGTGTTAGTGTGTGTGAACTTGGCTGTTTGTCTCTCCTTGCCAATTATCCAAGGGTCATTGGAAACAGGCACCTAAACTCCCTGCCAAACTTTAGAGATGCCTTGTTGGTACAGAGGACATATTGCATCACATGCACATGCTTCGACAGAAAAAATGCCTCCACTTGAACAAATGGAATTCAAATTCCTTAATGGGCTGAAAAAACTCCAAGACTAAAGATATACTAAAACATTTCTATAAAACAACTTATCCTGCAACATAAACCATTGCATTAAGCATAGTTTTGGACTGTATGCACAATATAAAACATCTTTCAAGGTGGCCTGTTTTTAGCTCTACTTTTGACAGAGCTGACAATGACAAAGTTCGATCTGTGGACATTTACAGTAGGCAGATGAGTCCTTGTTGTTGCTCCTAATATAGTAAAGGGCAGTAAATTTAAGAAACAGATTTTGTTGACTTGCTGAGTAAATCATGTTAAACTGGTCTGTAAAAGGAGAATACATATTTCTGTAATTATAATATTCTCTGTCCACCTCTCTTCTCTGATGCAAAAAATGAAGCAAAAAATGAAATTAACCTAAAGAGTGTAAAAATATATTTACAAATGTTCAATAATAAAATCCCAGACAACTTGAAAAGTGTATCTAACTGAAGTTAATTAAGATGCCTTATCTATGGATACTTCTAATCTACATACACAATGCCTTGCAGATGCCCCTCCTCTAAATAAAGCAGAGGCCTAAACAGAAATTAGTGTGACCTGCAAATCTGCATGTGTTTTATACTAATAAACAAATAAACTGTGGTACAGATTGCTCCCACACTTCAGTGACCACTAATGACCTCCTGAAACAGATTCAGGAAGCCCCTTAAACACATCATTTCAGAAAATAAATCAGGCACAAATAAGTCTTGCAAAGATAGAATATAGATATTTTTTTAAAACCACCTTCACCTGAAATTATATATTTTATATATATATAAATGTAGTCATTTATCAGCGTTACTGTATGTACAACTTGTTATGAATTGAATGCTGTCAAATACAGCCCATAATGTAGTTGTTTGAGTGGAGAAAATTCAATAACGAATGAGATGGTAGACACTTTCCCCCTCAAGTGTTGTTTTTAATAGAATGGATGACTGGGTAATCTTCTTCTCTTTCAGCACAATCATTCATCTGCTGCTTCTTTCCACCTGAATCCATCTTTTTCCCTCCTTATTAAAAGTTTCCATCGTTCAGCAATAGCAAAGCCCTCATTAGCTGCTTATGTCAATGCACAGTACTGATGATAAATAGCTGCTTAATCTCTAGGTCAATGCTGAAGTATTGCTTAGCGCTGCTCCCAGACCCAAGCAAAAGCAATGACCTCAGTGACACGTGTTTGAAACATCACTACCTCCGTTCTTTTTAGACAAAATCATGCAGCATTGCATTGTGGTACAAAGGAGCTGTCGGAAAGAAAAAAAAAAACCTTTATTTTCATAACTCTTTTAATCATTAAATAGAGTTTATATGGCCAGTATGGTTCTATGAACAAGAATAAAATGTTTACTTCAGCAATAGGAAAAAATGTCTTTTACAGTATGGAGAAAAAAGAAATACTCAGCAACTTTTACTTCTCTCTGTAGCCTATCAAAAAGTCAGTGAAAACTATAATCATATTTCAATCTTCTGAGTACTTTCTGCAAGTGCAAAAACACCTAGATATTTCAAAGGATTAAAGCAGATCTATAATCATGTTTATGACTATACCAAATTAATTATTGCATTTTTCACCAACATTTCTTCATCTATCATTTGACAAGCATTTTTTATGCAACAATTGTGAAAATTAATTTTGTATTTTACATTTTCTTTTTGTTTTAAAAACAAAGCAGTGAGGGTATTTTGGTGGTCACGAATTTTGTGACACATTTGACTTCAGCAGGTTTTATACACAACAAAACTGTTTCATCTTTTATTTT
Source organism: Pachypanchax playfairii (assembly GCA_006937955.1). NCBI lineage: Eukaryota > Metazoa > Chordata > Actinopteri > Cyprinodontiformes > Aplocheilidae > Pachypanchax > Pachypanchax playfairii. The sequence continues at coordinate 5,455,705 of SSNP01000014.1, forward strand.
ATCATATCGTTACTACCTGGCACCTTTTCAAGCTGTTTCTCAGTGACTTACCACAAAAGGTTTTTTTCTTTGTACTCAGGTGCATGTTCAGAGGGGGGGCCCAGGGGGGCATGGCCCACCCTTCTAATTAGACCAGACACCCCATCTACCACCCCCAAGCTGAGACAATCAAAGTCAATCAAACATCAAATGTAAGATGATGCCTTCACAGTGAAACTCCCAACATCCAAGTGTAAGTCAATGCAGCATCTGCACATGATATTAAACCTCAAGTCCTACTTTTAAGATGAGTATTGAAAGCCTGTACAAATACAATAATGATCCAGGGTAGTTAATATTGTGCACAACATATATCTGCCAATCAGATGTTAAAATTTGTCACATTTTAAATTGTATTGCTATTTTTTCTCTACATTATGACGTGTCAGTGAAAATATTATGCAGATACTGACTCTGAATGTTGAATAAACACTAACAAATCTTTTAATTGTGCCTTTTGTTCTTTATCAATGCAATGTCACAAGACTTCACACTGCAGTGGTTAAAACTTCCATCTAATAAGGGTTAAAAGTGTAATCAGCTGAAAACTCAATACTTATTAAATTATATTAATCATAAATATGAACATAGAATGAACATGTACCACTGGCATTTTGTTTTGACAGATTTTGATTCCATTTTGGTGTATGGTAGTCCCTTGATGAACAGTTAATAATTTGTAAAAAATAGAATTTTTATAAGATTATGGGCCATTTACATGTGCCACCCTTTTCCAAATCTTTGACTGCAGACACATTACTGTTTGTACTCTTCAAGCCCTGAAGTGTAGCATTTTTTATGATATGCAAAAAATAGAGACTGTGTTTGTAAAGGTCTTAATAGTATAAATAAATCTCTGCATGACCTAATGAGTGAGTTTTACCTCATATACAGCATGCAGATTACGCTGCTGACCCAGACAAGAGTTTTACTTATGCAAATGGACACAAATTGTGCAATTTATAAGTATAAATGACTTTTTTGTTACATGGAGATAGAGCAGGGCTTATCACCCAGTAAGAAAATGAAGATAGGTATTATATATTGTGAAGTAAACTGTTTAAATGTAAGCCATTAAGATTGTCTAATTTCTAATTTAGCATGCTGGTTCAGTGAAACATCAGTTATTTCAATGCAACTAACTAACAGGCAGCCTTAATTATCCTCAGGAAAATAGGAAGTGGTACATATAAACAGTGTCTCTCCATCCAACTGTCACTGCTATTCATTTCTCTGACTGTAAATTGTTTGTGTGGCTCAGCTGACAAATAATCTAACCCTAACCCCAACCCTCTATTAATTTGACTTCACTTTTTTATTTGCCTCATTATTTATCTTGTTCTGTCTCCCCAAAAGTATGTCTGTTACTGTTCCTGTCTATTTACCCATTAAACTGTTCGTATTTATGTTTAGTTTTGCAGTTTAGCTTCTTTATATGTAGTGAGTTATTGGCATAAACTAGCAACACACTGATGTGTGCAGTCCATCCATCATGTTACATATGAAAGGCCCTGCAGGCCCATCAGCAGCATCTATCCTCTCTGCTCTCCTCATCTGTCTCTGCTGCTGTGTCCCACACTGCACCTTTTCTCAACATGTCAATCATCTCTCTTTGACTCAGGTGTTTAGCCACACCTATCTCAAGTTTCTGAAAAAAAATTCTAATGATGCCATGTGCAATGCAGTCTAACTTTTTATATTTAGACTGAATTTAAATAAGCAAAATATGATTTTTGAAACCAATATCCAGTCCCTCACTTATTTCCATAATATCTGTTTACTAGCAGTGGTTAGATTCAGTTCACTGTTTGGCTGCATGCATGCTGACACAGCACTCACCTGAAATGCCCACGATTACTTGCTGCTATTGCTGCTGAAATTGCTGCTGTTTATGCAGAATTTCATCACCAAAGTGTTGACAAACTACCAGTGTCACTGGTGTGCATATTCTGCATGTTTTATTTTCAACCTATTCACTGCCAGTTGGACGACTGCTAGTCTTTTGCTGTTACTCCATTTAACAAATACAATCCATTTAGCACCAAAGGTCACTATTCATATCAAGAACCACATAATCTATTTATGCCACTGATTTTTCTGTGCGCTACATGGACTTAGCATGTATTACAAGTTTTTATTGTGTAAATTAAAAACTATGTTATTATTGCTTCGTTGTAGTTTTTCTATTTTCATCATGAATGCAAAACAAAGGAAGCAAAGTGTCTTCTTTTTAGAACAAGATCACCAATTAAATTCTTCATCAAACACTCTGTTACCATACTCGTGTTGAAGCTGCACAGCCTTTTCATTTCAACCTCTTCCATTATCCCACCATCATCAGTGACTTGACTCTCATCCTTCCTTTCTGTTCTACCGCTCATCTCTTTTGAGTGATTAACAATCACAAAGCATCAGGTCTCAATTAATCACATGCTCTAAAATGATTTCCTTTTGCTTTGTAAGTGTGTTCATTTACGTGTGAGCGAGCAATCATGATGTATATATAGAGTTACTCAGAAGAGCTCAGCTCTGGTTTCAGTCTAAGATTGAATGAGTCACATTTGCTCTTTGAGTTTCCTCATTAATGTTATGAAACCACTTGGTTTTACAGAAGCCATTTAGCACAATAAGGAGATCTGTGACAAACAAAGCACCATCAAACGTAATGGGTAATTAATTTCTCATTTTGTACAGAGTACATGAATGGTATGTGGGTTCATTCTATAATCTTTAAACACAAGGCACTTAAACTCTGTTTGCTAAAAAATAATTATTTTCCATTAAACTGTCTCCTGTGAAACCAGATAGATCTTTATCTGCAGATCTTCATGATGCAGACATTATTTAATCTCTTATAACCAAATGGAATGACACCAACCACAAAAGCTAGATAAAAATTTGTTGAGCAGTAAGTTTCAACAACCATAATAATGGTAGCAGATATGGTTTTATTATAATTAGGATTCACTCAACTTTGAACTGCTTTTTAGTATCAATTATTTACACCCTAATGACTTAAATGGTGAATGTAAAAGGTTTTTAATATTCTCAATTACTAATGGCAGCAACCAGCTTGATATGATGGTCATATAAATTTCAGTCATAAAACTATAACACTGACTGTTTAGAAGGATGCAGAAGATTAAAACTCTGTCTCACAGCTGACTTGAGTTTGAGATCTGACACATCACTTCCTGTCTATCCACTATTATTTGAAATGAGACAGTATATTTTGCAGAAATGTAAGAATGGAAGAAAATGAGAAAAGCAGTGAAAATATGTTTAGAATCCACCTTTATCTTTTAATTCCTGTCTCTTAATTATAGCAACAATGTTAGATGCCGATGTGTTTTTTGTAGCATTATTGTTTCACTTAGTTACAATCTGAGCCCAAATATTTGCATACACTACATTGCTGATCAGTGTTTTGTTTGTTGTTTTATTTTAAAACTAGGAAACAAATCTTAATTTTCTCTTCTGTCTGAAAGTTGGACGAATGCAAAAACATTGGATTTCCTATTTGTTATTGAAAGCATCATCACTTAATGGAACTAGCGTTGGAGTAGGCATTGACCTGTCTCAGCAATACAGTGTAATAAATCTGAGTGCTTCTTCTTCATCAAAAAAGGCAGTGTTTTTAATTTGTTTTCAGTAAATGTTGCGTCCAGCGATATATCAATGTGCTTTTATCAGCACATGGAAATTGTGGGAGATGAAAGCCAAACTAGAATTAACACGGAGATAAATTTAAACAATTGAAACTTCATTTTGTTGACATGCTAAAATTCAAGCATATTTCCACACTTTACATAAAGCACTGTTCTAAAATGGATTTTTAACATATTCATATGTGTCAAATATTTGTATTTTTACACCTGAACATCAGCATGGTTTCCATTTAACTTCCTGTGCTTCTGACTTCCTATCACAACCTCTCCTGCTTGATGAGATCTTGACAGTGATTGACGCCTCCTGGTGAAATGAGGTGAAAGCAAGCCACTTTGCACCCAGGTGTTCCTCAAAGCAATGTCAGTAAGCCATTTCAGAATCCCTGCTTAACCTGTAATGTTCACTGTGTATTTGCATCTCATCCTGATATATCCCTCACTCCCTACACTGTTGTCCCCTGTATGCCCCCACTTTGCTGTTTGATTCTCTGAGAATCTCTGGATAATATCTGCCATCTGGAGTTAGATCTATTCATCATTTCCCCACCAGGTTGTGTAAAATCCAGCTGCATCCTTCTCCATCTGCAGATGTCAACGCCTTACTGCAGAAAAAAAAATCAAATTTTTGCCCACGCTGGACATCTTACAGCATCGAGACATGGCAAACACCCTGGGGGCCTTATCTGTATTCAACCTTAGAGGAGGGACCACTCCAACTCCAGCCAGGCGTTCTGAGTGTCCTACAAAGTCTTATTAAGTTTTTTATGATCGTTAAACATTTATTCTACCAGAGCTTCTGCTACTTCAAAACAAAAGAGAAGGAAAAACAAATTACAATGTTGCCATGAAACATGTCGGCACAAGGAAAAAAAAACAAAAAACACCCAAGTTTAAACTTTAATCTTGGGTTTCAGCAGGATGTTGAAGTTATATGTATTTTAAAGGGACGTTTTTACAATAAATGCACTTAAAAATTCAAACAATATTTTCCTTCCATTCACCATATTGCTCAAACTCCACCAGTTTTCAAAAGTAGCAGCAAGGTAAGTCAACATGATGCTGCTAATCAGTTGCATCTAATTAACAGTTTTCCTGCCTGTGTTCTTCCATCCATGTAGATATTCTTGCCTGTAATGTTCTACTTTCTTCTATCTGGAACAATCAGGAACTTCATCCACTACATGATTTCCAATATGATTCCCGTGAGGGTGATTCTTTTAAATGAATTCATTCTATCTAGCCAGATTTTACCCCACCATCACTGCTTCATGCAGCTAATGAGACGAGCACAACAAATAGGTTGTTTCTAAAATGAGCTAAAATGAAACGTTAAAACAGATGGAAAGGTATTGCATTGTTATCCTAGCTAAAAACTGTGTGTTAGTATGTGTGTGAATTTGTTTGTTGCAAAATTAGATGATGTGTGTGTATGAATTATTTTGGGGCAGCAGTGGCTCAGGAGGTAGAGCAGATTGTCCAGTAAATATAGGGTTGGTAGTTTGAACACCTTAAAGTGCTTTAGGTGTCTTCAAAAGCACAATTTAAATCTAATAATTGTTTTTGTGTACAAAAGTGTATCAATTTTAAACAGTTTCAAAAGGATTAACAACCCTCTTCTATTTCTGTAGAGGCATGTTAAACATGATTGTCGACATTCTACTTCCTCTCAACATCAATGTGAGCCTGTGGGAAAGATTGTTGGCAGAGAATGTTGAAACATTTAAGCGTTAGCTTTGGCCAGAAATATTTGAATTTTCAGAAAGTATAGCTCATAATATAATCACGTTATTTAAAGTAAATAGCTTTAAAAACAAGACAGACATTAGCAGTTATTTGCCCAGAGGTTGCTTTTTCAGGTGTGAAACCAAAACAGAATTATTATATTTGATTCACCTTATGTGGTTATAATTTGCATTGGTTGTTGTAAATATTATTATTAAAAATAATGTCAATAAAACAAAACATTGGAGTCTTTATATTGATTCCAAAGTTAAACTACAGTATATGCTGTTGATATTTTGTCAATTTCTGTAAACAAATAAATAAATCAACTTATTGTGCTCTTTATGGATGAAATTTGAACTGCTTTCACTTTGTGTCTCATTTATTTGGAGTTCTCCTGTTTTGCAGCTGATCCGCTTCTATTTCATGCCATTTGTGGAAATATTGTATATACAAAAACATTTCCCATGACTATGAATATTAGCAATTCTTAAAACAAAATAAACAAAATACAAAAATGTAAAAAAAAAAAGTCAGATTATTGTTTTAGAATTATTTCTTATATATGTTTGCTGTGTGATTTTGTTGAACTGTCCAGGTCAAGATTTTTTTCCTTCAGGTAACACTCACTTGTTTTTTTAGTTTTTTGATTATTGTACTTTCCAAATCTCTTTTTGAACTTTTAGATTAAGATTATTGGATTTGTTTTACAAGATAAAATCTTTATGTCAGGTACTTCAGCTCCTTCCATAGCAGAGTTATAACTTATAAAACAAAACCAAAAAAAAACTGAATTCAAAGTAAATTCACACACATACCCAAAAGCAGATATTAACAGTAAATGCATTACCTGTGGAACTAGTTTTTCTTTTTTCTGTCAAAAATAAGATGACAGTATCATTCTTGAAAAAATAAGCTGAGTGATGTACAGCTGCATAGCATTTTCCCTTGAAGAGAATGATAGGTAATCTCTCCAGATCGTCATGTCACACTTAAGTGAGTTCATTTTCCAGCAACAACATCTGCCAGAGTCATTAAAGCATCATAATGCAGAAAGTGAGGGGTATGAGCACCGACCATCCATGTAAATAGACACAAACAAGAAAGAATGGAAACCCAGAAAAAAAAAATACAGCTTTGCAACATCTGTGACCCGATGTTGCTGCTTCAACACAAAATTACACAAACTGAGATAGATTGAAAAGCCTCTTTTTATGGATTTATTGACAATTTGAAGCCAATTGTGGAGGAAAATTGACAAAATAGAATGATCAGAGCACATAAGGTCTTTTAAGGACTAGGACACACAAACATTTTTTGTAATACATACAAAAAGTGAAACCCTTAAAGTTATCACAAACAAATAATTTCATCCTCTGTGCTGTGCAAACCTAATGCACGAGTGGTTGACTGCCAACTGGTGGGTTGCAGGATCCCAGCTTTGTCTCACCACATGACTCCTAAAAAAAAAATAAAAAAGTTTATCTTAATGGGACCTTCCTGTTTAAACAGAGATACAAGTAAATACATAAAATAAAAAAAGAAAAAGCTGGAGAAGTAAGAAAACATTCAAGATCAACCAGCAGATTGTCAGTATAATCTGATTCCTGGGAATTACTAATGTGTGCTAAAAAGATAAATGATGATATTTGTAGGAACAGTATCTGATATACAAAATTACAATCTGAACTTTTTGGTTGACATACTATGTAGCAAAAGTTTTTCTACAAAAGTAGAAAAATGTTGACAAACAGGTTTAAACAACTTTGTGAGAAAAACAAAAACTGTTGTAGGCAAATAGATTACACACTTTCACTTATATTGTGTGGCAGCAAATAGTGCATGGATCTGACAGCATCACCAAAGGAATTACACCAAAGAAATGTTATTTTATCTATTATTTAACACAATTTATTTACTAAAAAAAGAGAATGTAAGAAAAGAATCTTTAGAAATACATATAACTGAAGCTTAACAGTGGGGAGGCAACTTATGAGGTTGAGAAGGCATCTCAACAGTCGCCCCAAATAAAGAGTGAATCACACTCACTCAACAACAGTTCTGTATCCCAAAACTGGAGGAATACTTCAACACCCAGTACCAGGAAGAAACTGTGACACATTCATTTACATGCCACCACCGCTGTTGTTAAGTCTCAGCTGCTGTAAAGCCAATCAGTTAGTGGACATAAAGGCCCCTTGTGATGATTAAAATTCACTGGAGATTAAAAGCTTTATGCAAACTCCCCTGCCTATGGTGAAATTGCGACACTGAAACAACATTCACTAACATGAATTAATCTAAAGTCACCTGCACTAAAGAGACCCCCCCACTGAGTCAAGCCTGGGGGGAACAAACTGATAAATACCTGGTTGAGTCTTGGCTCCTGTGGCTCAGCCAGGCTCAGTCAGAAAGACTACAAGAAGCCACCTCAATGTGGGCTCACCATCGGTGGGGGGTAAGCTGGGAGGCAGGCAAGAGTGTTGACCTGGGCATGCTCATCCTATGCATCATGAACTGCCTCTGAGGGTTAAGATTATCACCATGCTGTTGGGAGAAAAAAGCTGGAGCGTATCGTGAGGTTTAGTGATATGCACCTCTATGCACAGCTTAGGCTCTGGAATCTAACTTCTGGAGAAGGTCTAGACTCACTCCTGATCTGCAGATGTCCTAGAGTTGAGCCATCAAGTGTGTGGGGATTTCTTGATGATACAGGAGGCGTTGCCATCTGGGGATTCTATTGTTTTTGAGTGGGACTTTGGTCTATGTGTCTTGTGGGAAAGTTGGGTACATGGAATGCAATTGGGCCATGTTCAGTGCTTCCATTGTAGATTAGACTTTCTGGAGCTGTGACCCGGAGGTCACTGGTATTTGTCTCAGTTGCAACCAGAGGACCTGTTGGAGGACCTTCCTTGTTAACTTAGATTCTAAGATGTGGCATTTTTATTCCTTTAGGTTTTAATTAAAGTATATATTAGATTTTAGATATGACACACCACTTAGGATATCATTGTTAAAACACAACCTGTTCTCTCAAACACTTTACATTTCAATAACTTCCACAACTAATTGTCATTTTTACTGATATCTTTCATCAACCATAAACATTTAATTATGATTTATTTTTGTCATTTTCTTTTAACGCTTCAGCAGCTCTGTTTTTCTGTTTAATTCTCCTTCAGTTTTTTTTTGAGCTGAAAGCAAATATATTTTGCACAGTTGTTATCTCAGAAGAGCCTTTCAAAGAACACATTAAGAGTGTGACATATGCTCCTTGTTTTCAGCTAAGTGAGTTCAAAAAGATAATAATTCAGGTCAACCAGGATTGGCTGTTTGCAGCATGAAGCCCAATTATCATAAAGCGTTTAAATGCTGAATGTGTTTCAGAGTAAGATTTAACAAGCTGATGAGGAGGAACAGACATGACCTGACCTCAGCATTACAATCCATCAGAAACAGATTAGCTTTTTCTGTGTGCGTCTCTCTCTCTGTTTAAAAAGATGCAGTTTAAAAGAGGAGCAATGAGAACCGGCTGGAAGTTGGCCCAGAAATAAAACTCAAAGCATTGAAGCCCATGTCTGTTTTTATATTCTGCCATACCTTTTTTAATCTTCTTCACACCACCATTGTTCTTTAACAGCATAAAAATAATGACTTTGTTATGTCACTGCTAATTGCCTTTATTCATTTATATGGACTATTGAGAGGGAACATAGCCAGTGTTGCACAATCATAGGCATCACAACAGTAAATATAACAAGCCTTGCTTATGCTTTCTTACATGCCAATTCCGTGTCAGCATGTCAATTTTTCTGGGTGCATGTGTGACGTTACACATTTTGTTATAGCAATTCCCTCCTTGTGGCACAAAACAGCAACAAAGAACTGGGAAAATGTAAGTTTTTGAAGCTGCCCAATTGTTTTTATATACGGCATAAAGTTGATTAGCAGAGCCTCTATAAACGCTGTCAGGTCCCTCATGTAGATGCCACAAGCAGCAACATCACTTCAATGTAGGATTTAAAAAACAAAAATTGAGAGAAGAAGCAGAGATAAAGAACAACAACAGAAATTACATGTCTCTGTCACAATTTGACTGGATTACTGCCACCTTTTATTTAGTAGCAAATGAATGAGATTAGATAATACTTGAGTTTCATCCTCACTATCCTGGCTGCATATATACTTTCTGTTTTAAATGTTAATGGCCTTCCCCCACCCTACCTCTCTGAGTTATCTCATGTACCCTCCCCTTCCAAGTCATTTGAATTGTTGAGTCTGGACATTCTGAGGACACAACAGGAAGTTAGAGGTGATGGGTCTTTTTCTATTCCCGTTCCCAAACTGTGGAATTCTTTTCTGACACACATTGGAAACTTTTATTAAGACCCATTTAATTTTCCTTTCAACTCTATCCTGCAGGTTTTAGATATTTCCCTGTTTCAATAGACCTGATTCAAATCCTCTTCAGCGAATCCTGCAGAAGCTTGTTAACAACTTGTTGATTTGAATCAGGTGTGTTGAAGCATGGACACATCTAAAACATGCAGGATAGTGGCTCTCGAGGCCTGGAGTTGGACACCACCAAAGGGACTGAAAACCAGAGGACTGTAAAAAGTGAACGTTTATTTGAGAACTCAAGTCAGGTACTGGAAACAGGAAATCCCTCAGGTCTGGAGAAAGAGGAGAGGTGAGTTAGTAACTATTATTCAGGACTCATTAGAAAATGTGTGATTGCTTACTTGGGACTTGTTCTGTTGCTTGGAAGATTGCGCAGAGGAGTCCACAGGGAAAGAGAGCCAACCGGAAGAAAGGAGCACGGGAGTCTGGAGGTGAACCAGGTGAGTCTTGAGGAGCACTGGAGAAGCAGAGAAGAGTAAAACAATGTTGAAGAGGTTGCAGGTTAGTGAAGATCTTTCCAGAGGTTAATCCAACACTGTTAGTAAAGCAGGAAGAGAGGACACCAACATATCCATAAATGAGGTCACATGAACTGGGTCCCACACTGGATTTGTGCTGCTGAGCTGAACACGGGATAAAACATATTTAAAATGCTACACTGGAATCTACTAAGAAAAATGCAGATTTACACTTGATGCAAGGTAAACCTGACTAAGACTAGATGATTTACCCCATTAATTTTTTTCCCATACTGTTCCTAACCTTTCTTTAACAATTATTTTTAAATCAACTGACCCAACTTGACCTTTAAAAAGTCATATCACTCTCCCTTGTATCATTTGTAGCTCTCTTTAACTTTTATTCCTCTTAGAGAAATAATAAGTTTTGTTTCTCATTTTTGTTTTTTGAAACTAAACACTGGGGTTCTGGAAGATAAATTAAGCTCCATCAATATAATGTCTTTATTGTTTGTCTCAAATGCAAATCAGCTTTGTGCCTTTGGAGGTTTTAGTTTTGTTTGTTCTGATGTTTTTTCACATGAAGCATGTCAGTCTTTACTGTTGAAGCCCCTGGGTTAGGGGTTGGTTTGCCTGAGGGGGGTGCTGAAGGCTCTTCCAGAAAGCGCAAAGCAGAGGGCAGCATAATTCCAGTTCAAGTGTCAGTCAGACACTTTACTGCACTTGTTGGCTGCATGTTAACATTAATGATTTGATATCTTACAGTTTCTGCAGGGAGAGATGTGATAACATGCTATAAATGTGTTAAATTTTTTCTTTATGCATCACAAATATCTTAATAAAAATCCTGTGATATCTATTATAAAAGAAAACAAAACATCCGGCAGTTGGTTGTTCCTGTTCAGAGTCACGGGGAGCTGGTGTCTCTACAGGTTTTTGGATGAGAGGTGGGGTCACACCTAGACAGGTCACCAATCCATCACAGGGCCACATAGAGATGGACAATCAGTTAAACCTGTTACACCTATTGCCAAATAACATACCATGCATGTTTGTGGTCTGTGACAGGAAACTGTAGTCCCCAGATAAAACCTACACATGCACTGGGACAACATGCTAATTCCATGCAGAAAGGTCCGGGTATGGTTTTGATACCAGAACCTTCTTGCTGCAAGGCAACAGTGCTACCAACATATCCATGGTGCAAACCATTGCAATTTAATTTTAGCAATTTCATCATTTAAAAATGATTCTTGAAAATATTGATGATATGTAGCTCAAAAACAGTATTCTGAAATGCCCAGAATGTTCCTAACCAGGAAACATCTGTAGCAAATATGACCGTTTAGTGACAAAATACTAGAATGTCAGAAAACATCAGCATATGACTGATCTTAATTTACTGTTTAGTGTGTAAGCTTTACAGCTGTGTATCATGTATGTTAAACAATGGAACAGATTCATCCTCTGAGGTTTGTTTTTATTTTCCTTGTACTGTTTGTGTCCAGTGGTTTTATTAGATCATATTAAGACAAGTCTAAATAACAGTTATACTCTTTAGATGGAGTAGGGTGGACTAATCTGTGTATGGAAGATGACATCAATCATATAAATAAAATGCCTCTCCAGTTTACCTCGTTACCCTTCACATTTCACAGACTGAGGTTCAGATAATAGCCTGACTGGTTCAGTTGTGATAAATTTGCAACACCAACTAAGTCCGCGCTATCTTCAGGTGCCTGTTGAAAATATCAAAATTAAAAATTCAAATGAGACATTTCACACGTCCATGCCTTGGTGAAGGAAGAGCATTGTTCTAGTGCATGTTGCAGTGGAAGCTATTCTGCACAGCACAAATTAAATCAGTTCTTTAATAGCTGTCTATGCAAATGAGTTGTGAGGTTGTCATGCTAAATTTACTTTTAGGTTCATGCAGCATGCCATGTAATTTCAACTAAAATTGTGATACTATTAAATAAGTAAATAACCACAGGGATAGTCATTTTCTGTAACATATTTATACTTGTTTATTAAAGGTATTAAGTGAATAAATTATCTTGTTCATGTTCAGAAAACTCTCAGCCATATCATGTAACAAACATCAGCTGTCTTTCCTCTGGGTATAAAATGTATTTTAATATCATTTTTTACAACCATTTTCAAATTTCTTTTTATTTGAATTGTATTCATTAGCTTCATTATGTGTGGTGAACTGACCCAAATCCAGGCAGATACAGGGAGTTCAACAAAGCATCCATAGAACTGTGAAAATAAAATAAAACACTGGAGTAGCTCTGAAGGCTGCAGGACAACCTATACAGAAACAGGTATAAAGCTAAACACAAGAAGACCCCATGCAGGGAGACCATCAGCCTATACAGGAGAATTTAATAACTGACTGACAAACCAGGAATATATATGCAGAGAAGTTGATTATTGGGTGAGTGCAGCTGGGCAGATGGACTAATTCACCAGATTATTATCTGCTTTGGCAGAATGAGTGAACAGTGAAGCTACTGGAAACCATGGACTCTGACACAGGAGAAAAAAACACAAAACAAAGTAATTACACACAAGAGATGCTGATGAAAAATAAGGAAATTTAGACACACGATGATAAAAGTTACAAGAATAAAGAATGAGGCTGTAGTTAAACAAATCACAGGAAAAAGAGAGAGGAAAAAGAGCTCAGCTGATATGACACACAAATATGAGAAACCAGCAGAACCAGAACTCAGAATCAAATGTAATACAATAACAATAAAGTAAGAAGTGACACATACTCAGCAAACAAATAACTAGATAAACTTGATAACTAGATAAAAAAAAAAAAAATCTTATTTTTAGATTAAAAAAAATAGAACTGACAACAATAGAGCCAAATCTAAGTCAAAGCCCTTTCTGAAATGAAAACTCCCGAATTATTTACATGACTCTCTTATTAATATTTTAAGATTTAGAATGTTTTTGATACAAAATGTAATATTGTTATAACACCAATGAGGAAGTCATTTTAACCCCTGCAGAAATCATGTGACCTGCTGCATTCTGGTGTCAGACAGTCAGGCTACTGAGTGAAAAACTAACCAACATTAAAGCTTGACTGATTTGGTTTATTATTTTAAAAGATATATAATTCCAAGAGAAGTAATTAATATGTTTCACTGGAAACTGAAAAGGAGGAGGATGTGCCCCCCTCTGGTTACTGGCCTTGGGATAGATTTTAAACAGAAAACAGTCTTTTTGGTATCCTAATCCCTTTTTATCCTTGTTACATGTTGCTGTTCCTCTCACCTCTCCAAGGGTTCAGTTCTCTGTGAATCCAAGATCGTAAAGAAAGGAATGAAAGATTTTAACGGTGCTCTGACAGGTTCTCCCTGCTGAGCAAGAGAACATTTCCCCAGAAGGGGAATTTGTTAATAGGCTGCCGGTCGCTTTTCCAGACATGACTCAGAATCCAAATACACCTGTCATGTGTTAGGGCCTACTTTAATGAATACAGACGGGGTCCCGGAGAGGATAAAAATGTTATCAAACAACAATTTTCTCCCTCAAAAAACAGTTTATTGATTAGAGTAAATACATATACAAAAAAAAAAAAAAAAGAAATCCTCAGACTGTTGCAAGGTGAAAGCCTTCACATTCATACCCCAAGTAAGTGATTAATTTTTCACTTTGAACAAATGAAACATGAGCATAAACACTGCAAGGACTTAGTTAAACCAACACATTCTGGTTTTGTTTTGATTTAATTCAAGTTTTTAGATGAATTAAAAAAACATCACAACAAAAAGTTAATTTCACAGCGTGCTGTTTTGTGTAAACTATTTCATCTCAAACAGTTATTTTCAACTTTGGCGACATGCCTGCTGTTATGAATCACATGGTGCTGAAGCCAGTGCAAAACAGCTTTAGCACCACATGCTACATAACCAACATATACCTTCTGATGTCAAGAGCATGGGATTATTTATTTACAATTTAATTTTCCATATTAAAAACTATTAAACTAAAATAAAATACAGATTACTAACAATGAACATTATTTTATTTTTTTTGCCTTTTTTGGTTTCTTTATTTGGATTGTCCTTCACTCACCTATCCAACAGATCTCCCAGCTGTGTTTTAGTTCACTCTCAGCTCTTTTTGTTTTAACTTTCTTTCTTCTTGTGCCAACATTCATTCCAACAAGATGAAGTCAACAAAAGATTTAAGTTTCCAACTTCACACAACACCTCAATTATTTTAATTAACAGAAATCCCAAGTTTAAAAGCAACAAATTGATTTGTTTTCTCCTTGTTTTTAACTCAAGTTTACTAAACATAATCGCTTGCCAGCTGGAATAAGTCATTTAAAGTTGAGTAAAAAAGGTGTAAATTAAAAGGGAACAGGAGAAACATTATCTTTCTGTCACACATTTTTCTCTCTTTTTAACCCAAGACAAATAATTTAATAGCAAGTTTGATTTATTTTATAGATTCAAGCAACAGTACAACAGAAAAGTCATTAAGAAAACATAATAAATAAATAAAATTGCTTTGAGCTTGAGTTTCATGACTGACTGTCTCACTCATGAATCATCCTTTTTATCCTCATCCAAAGTAGTGTTGCAAAGGAAACACGTATTAAAGGGAAAACCAAACAATCATCTTCTCAGCAACACTTACAGCTCCTCGTGAGTGATCCCAAAGCATCTTCTGGCTAAAGTTGGAGTCAAACATTTTTACCTTTTCTCAGGAAAAAAGTGTGACTATGTGATTTATTCATTATTTTATCAGGGTAAATGGCATATGTACTGTATTTATTGCACCTGGTCAAAGGTCTAGTCTGGGTCTGTCCTTTGGTCTCCCCCTAGTGGGCTTTGCCCTCAGCACAAGTTTTAACTAACTTGCCATCCACATATCTGAACCAATGGCTTGCTGCCAGTCCCAGGTAGGAGTTGAGTGTTCTGCTCAATTCTTCCATCCTTGATGTTTTCAACAATCTGTGAAGACTAGAGAACTCATAGCACATCTGTGTTTCTGTCTGCAAACATATCTTGGGCTCGGCAACCCAACTCCCAGGGGGCTGGACTCTCCTACTCTGGAGTTGCCCCAGAGGGAGAACCATCAGGTAGGTTTGGGGATATACAAGCCCCCAGCTGTGTGCCCTAGTGTTAGATTTGTCCCTGGTGAATCCGAAGGTTGCCTCTCTGCAGCTCCAAGGTGCAGGAGGGAAAGAGTCTGACTGTTATTTGAATGTATGTACCAAACAACAGTTTAGACTACACAGCCTTTCTAGAGTCTTAGCATGGTATGCTAGTGGGTGTGCTGCTTGGGGGGCTTCAATGCCCATGTGGATAATGACAGAGTTACTTGGAAGGATATGATTGGGAGGGATGGCCTCCTTCATCTGAATCCAAGCAGTGTTTTCTTATTGGAATTCTGTGCTAGGCATAGTTTGTTCATATAGAACACCATGTTTGACCATAAGTATACCAGGTACCTGCACTTAATTACAAGATCACAGTGATGGCAGACTTTTCCTTAAAGGACAAAATAAAGGACATATAATACAAGTTTTTAACTTAGAAGTTTTACGTCTAATTTATTTCTTTATTTCTCTTGTTCATCACACAAGAGGAAAAATTGATAAAAAATATCACAGTGGTCATTTAATGTTAACACCTTCTATTAAACATTCCACAGATCCGTCAGAAATGGCTTAAATGAACCACAACAGCTTTTCTGTATTTTAAATAAAAAATGCAGGGAAAGAAACAAAGTAATTCAGTACTGTTTTTTTCTGTCTAAGGTGTTGGTACATTAAATAAATACCAGCTACAAGGGGAAAAAAAAAAAAATAAAACATTCCATTTACAAAGATTGAACATCATTTTATTACATTTTTTTTTTTGCCTTTTCAAATATCTGAAACTTTTGCTTTTATTCTGTTAAACTAATTTTATAACATTTTGTGCATTCAGGTGCTCTTTAAAATGCAGTCAAAGCATGATGAATGACAATTTATAGCAAATATTGTATTCCTAATCAATTAAGAATTAAATAATTAAAATTATTTTACAACTACATACAAGGGATAAGAAATAATGATCTAAATGATGAAAAATCACTTTTCTCTAGTGACTCTTTTTTTTCAATTATCAGTGTTTTCATTTTTTATGTATATGAATTTCATTTCATAGTTGATGGAAAACCAAGCACTTCTGTCACATCATATGACAGTGGATGCTGTCAGCAGTGTGATGTAAGTTTATAAATGAATCAGCCTTCTGCTTGTCACCAGCAAACAACATGTCAGTTACTCCCACAAACTCTCAGGCATGTCAGTCAGTCCAGTCATGCTCCTCCCCACCATGTATACTTCTCCAAATCTCACCTATTTATAGAATTATTTTCACAAGAACATAATAAGAGAATTCAAACAATGTTACCCCATAGTTAGCGGTACTTTTTTCAGTCTGCACAGCCAGAGAAGCCTATTGTTTTTGTTGGAAAAACAATCCTTCAATCTGATAACTCCAGCCCTTTGTTGGCAAGAAACTGCCCTGCTGTGCTACTGATGGGTTCACACAGTGCGTGTCAGCCTAAGTCAGGCATACAATGAGTGTCTCATATTTTCACTTTCCAGAGTGCCTTCAATAATAGACCATTTGGTAACAGTTGAAACCCACAAGAGAATCTTTCCCTAACTTATTCATATTTTTTATATCCTTATTAGATGTTCATATTCTCCAGAGAACACAACATCATGAGCAAGACTGTACCTATAACAAAGTGCATATGTAAATTACATGCATGCCGCAATTTTCAGTTTAAGTATTCAGATATGTGCTCCAATATGTTGTTTCCATGTTTAGCATTTATATATGAAACACTGTCAGGAGGAGTGAATATGTTACTAATAGAAAGAAAGATGCACAACTGGAAATATTTCAGCTGATTCATTTACATTCTTCAGCTGTCCATTGTGCTTTTGATGTGAAGTGTTATTCTGCTCGGCACACATAAGCACTGATGGAGTTGTTTACATCGCAACAAATTGACATTTTGTAAAACTTAACGCCTGTGACAACGAGATGGAGGAAGCAAATATGCTTTTGCACAGTGATGCATCTGAAGGTGAACCAATAAGTGAATATAGGTATGTGTCTCTATAATGGAGCAGTCTGTTTTGGTTGCAGTGACGAATGTTTTTCTATAACTTGTGAGAGTTATGAAGATAAAACCGGGGACAGTTTTGAGATGCATCCATGGCCTATCAAACTTTAGAACAAACATACATTTTAGAGGTGTTTTTTTTTATCTCTCCTAATTAAGATTATTGTAAGATCAATATGTACAAAGGATGTGTTTATAGGAATTTTAACTGACAGAATAAAATTCCTGTTATTTGAAACTTTGTTGTATGAAATGAGGTGAAACCACAGAAAATGTTCAAAGGACATTTTTGCATTCCACATTAAATAAGTTTGGGTATTGTCTGAATCACCTCCACAAACAACTCTGTGTTTGAATATTTCAATATCACTGCAATAAATGGACTCCGTGATGCCTCTCAAGATTTTTGTTTGGTAAAACTTAAACTCAATCACAAATAGGAAAAACCACTGCAACTGCTCATTATTATATTTTTATGGCCATGCGCTCCAACTTTAATAAATAAATACAGTTTTACTGAGTTCTCAGACACTAATGTGACTCTGTGGGGCTTATTAACTGAGTGTTTTCAGTTTGGTGGAGAATATACTGCACCTGAGGATGTAAACAATCAAAACTGTAAACAAAAGTTGAAATTAATTGTAGCCTGATGTTTGACCTTTTAAATAAATCACCAGTAGGGTACTAAACTAAGTGCAAATCCTGTGCTCCTGACCTAATAGAATGTGCAAAGATTTTTTTTCTTCACATGTAAATAAATACCTAATATAATAAAGTTATTGTTGTTTATGGAATCATAAAGCCTTCGATAAAACAATTAAAGGGGACAGAAATAAAATCTGACTAACTATTCATACTTCAAATTTTTGATCCAAATCAAAACTGCTTGTGACATAAAGGGGTGAAAGAGAATATGAGCTTAATTGAGGTTTACTGGGCATCTTGTCCTGAATTGCTTGGGTATCTTATTTCAGTTGAAATGTTTATGATTTGTAATGTTAATATGTTTACTGTTAAACTGATTCTGATGCAGATTGAAGCTAATTGTTTCTTCTGACCCTACAGGTCACCATTATGTTCTCTATCTTTATTACTGAATACTTCAATACTCCTGAATAATGTCCCTTTTCATTGTACATTTGGATTATTTGCCTGGTAACTTAAAAATATACCTGCCACAATGACTGGTGATCAAAACAGTTTTTGGTGAGCTGAAATATACAGTAAACTCTGGGCAGCATAATAACACAAACAGAGTTTAGTGGGGTTATTCATGAAGGCTTGAGTTAGCTTGTTGGCATTCTAATTTTACAAAAATTGTCAGTGACACTTTAAACATCTTTGACATAATAGTTATTATCATAAATTATGTTTTCCCACCTGTACAGTTCAGTTGCCCTTGAAGAGTGAAAAGGACAAGTTGCAGCATCATTCTGCTGTAAATTCTTACAATCCCTTTAAGCAGTACTGGAATGTTCAGCTCTAAAACTTTTCTAGGCTCTGATACACAATAGAGTTTTAACTTTCTTTTGAGAGATCATTGAAATGAACCAATAAATCGATTAAATGTTTTTTTGTTCAGGTTTTTGGAAACATGCAATAAAGCTGAATGAAAATACAGCAGGGCTGTGTATATATAACAGTGTCGTTATTACATTTTTATTAAATTCATTACAGACTATTATGGTGTTATGTAGAATTTGTATGTTGTTTACACATTTTTCATCAAAAGATGAATTGGAAAACAAGTGGTTCTTCATCTGGTTCTTTGTCCAGAGTACCTACATACTGTATGTGTTGGGCAATATTCATGTTAATCTTAAAGTACGAATTATTGAGTTCCATTTCAGAAAAACAAAACAAAACACAGTGCAGCAGAATCGCGGGGATTGAGCCAAATACTTTATCAGCCCCATACAAATCCAGAATCTTCATCCAGGCCAGTTCAATCCTCACAAGTTCCTGCTGATCCCATCAGGGTGTAACGCCATCCTGCCAAAATCCAGGAGAAACACATTTAATTTTTCTTTGGTTCCTGCTGCCATTGCTCTGTTAAATAAGTAGCTCTTTTTTTTGTTCTTTTCATTTTGTTTTGTTTGTTTTGATGTAGTTTTTTGGAAAGCAAATTGTGCTGTCGACTGCTTGCTTGATATATTGCCCCAAGAGGTTCATAAATATTCCTCAAAACTTGAACAAAACAAACAAAAAGTGGTAAAGTTTCTAAAGTTGAAATTCTGATTGGAAAAGTTTGACATTTCTTATGAGATTTGGCATCAGAATCTAACACGGCTGCCATCCCCTGAAAAATGTGATGCTGCTTACAGTTATACACCACTATCACCACTATCAGTTTGTATCTTTGTGTCCTCAAGTCTAAGCCTGTTTGCTGATGAAATACACCTTGCAGCTCAAATCAGAGCACAATTCAAAAAACAAAGTGATCTGGGTGAGGAAATGTATCAAAGGAGGAGTAAATTAATATTTTACTGTGTCATTTTCTTAAATAATTTAAAATATGTCTATCTTTAATGAAAAAAGCCCCTGCATTTCCATTAGATCATTTTTAGTTGAGTATGCGAGTCAAAATTAAATTTTGTATTTACTGCCCTTGGATGACAACTTGGTGTTACCCTGGCTACATTACCAACTCTTCCACTGTTGTTATTTATGTTGCAATTTTTTTTTTCCCTTTACTTCATTTTTATTCTTCATCCATTATTTTTCTAGTTAATCTTGTTCATTCCAAAAGCAATTTTCTCAGTCATTTTGAGATTCTTCCCAACACTTATCTGTATTGATAAAGTATACCTGTCATGCACTCTAAATAGGCTACATCGGGCTTTTTTTAAGTGTACTTGTGCATGCATAGCCATCAAAGTTCTAAATTCTCTAACTCCCTTTGGTTGTGAGGTGGGAGACTGATATTTCATTTTCTCCCTTGCTCACTCACTTTCCCTCCCACATTATTATTGATGCTGAAGCTCTTCTCAGCAGGGTTGGTCACTATGTAGAAAAAGAAGAAAGGAGAACAATAATTGGTTAGGAGGGATGAAGAGAGAGAGAGAAAAAAATAATGTGACTGGAAATATCCACAAATACAAGTTTAGTTGGTGCTCACAGAGACTCAATCCCAACAGCAACACATTGTCCCCTGATTTTAAGGGGCTGAATGAGGGGGTTCAA
Source organism: Pachypanchax playfairii (assembly GCA_006937955.1). Lineage (NCBI taxonomy): Eukaryota > Metazoa > Chordata > Actinopteri > Cyprinodontiformes > Aplocheilidae > Pachypanchax > Pachypanchax playfairii. The sequence goes on from SSNP01000014.1 coordinate 5,476,337, forward strand.
TTCCTCAATTACACCCTGGTCTGTCTTCTCTTTTCTCCTGGCTACAAATCAATTCCCTTTCCTGCCCCTTAAATTCGCTTTTTTGCACCTTTCAATTTTCCAATGCCTTTACCTTTCTCACCGACGTGTCTGACAAGCTCTGTCACTTATTGCTTCTCTTTGGTGCCTTTTTTTTTACTTTTTCAACCCCTTTTTTAACTACTTTTTGTAACAAATTTATAGTTTTTAATTATAAACTTCTCGTTATCTCATTATAATGTGACATTTTTTTTTTTTTGTTTTGTTTTTAGATCTCATTTCCAGAGCACCATGGAGAAAGAATAGATTGAGTATCAATCAATGTACATTGCCTTAAGATAATCAGACCACTCTGACTAAAGGGAACAACATTGCTCATTACAACTTTGAGTATTGATGTTTGCTCAGATTGGAACATTTTGATTTCAAGTTAGTTATGCAAGTAAAATTCTTTCTTTTTTTTCACAATTCAAATGAAGGACATGTTCTGTTAATTTTCTCCCCTGTACCACAAAGTTAGAAAATTAGTGTTTTACTGTACATTCAGTTCAGCAAATTCTGAGGTGCAGAGGGCTCATTTTTCTTTGATGTTTTTTTAAACATAGCACTAACTTAATAGACATTTGTTATGCTAAAATTCTTTGGGATGTATATCTTCTAGACTTTCTACAAGATCATAATTTATTTTAGGCCTGCAGACAGCATGTAATATAATTATTCTCTCTGTAAAACCGCTTTTAACCAGAAGATTGTTTAACTGATTTTTTTTTTAAACAACTGGGCTCCAGCACTGTAGATTTCATAAACAAAGACAATTTTACAGCTGCATATGTCTTCCACTAAATATTCGGTTCGGTTTGTGTACCCTTCCCCAATGCATGCTTGCACACAACCACACATGAAAACACAATGCATTGACTAAGATCACTTGTTCTTACTATCACTTCTTTGTTTGTGAAACATTTAAAAGATAAAATCGTATTAGGTTGTTGCTGCAGAATTTCCTATACAACTGTCCATGTATCTCGAGGTTAAGGTAGGATAATATCTCAAGCTGACACTGAACAAGAAGATCTTGTCCTATAAAAAATGTTAGATTTTGCTATGATAATTGTGCAAAATTCTCAAATATGAATTATCTGTATTATTGTACAATGATAAATTATGTTGCAGCTGCAAAATAAGTCAAATGATTCAAATCACATCCCTCTTTTAAACAGATTCATGAGTGTGAGCTATGATGTTAATTCTGCCTCACATACACACAGATGCATGGCTGTGCATGCCATATGCACTTCCTGATGTGAATGGTTTCCAGATTTAGTAAATCAGTTTGTTTTCCAAATGATACTAAATGACACACAGCCAACGGAGCCAGCATGACACATTAAGACTTACTGTCATAATGTGTTATGTGGCTTCTGGGGATTTCAAGTGTTTCCTGTGGCTCAGATGGTGTGATCCTTTGTTGTATCAGTTACCCCTAAAATTGCTCAAGGGAAGACTTTGATTTATGAGACACTACATGATGACTCCCTTGTTGGTGTTGTGTGCATGTGTTTGTGTTTGCGCACCTCTGTCTGTGTGGATTTATGCTATATTTGAGTAGCTTTCAAAACAGTGCCAAAAATACAGAAATGCATTCACTTTCACCTCAGTTGCTTTTCTAATAATAAGTTTACAATTCACTCTATTGGAGGTGGAAAAATAATGCAACACACATATATTATGGTTGACATGAGAATCTTTGCTCACTGAAATACATTAAATTAGTTCGCCTATGAATAAAAAAATCTGATTTAGTCAGATTTATCTATTTTAGCATTAATTCATACCACCTAAAAGTGCTACTATATTTTGTTTTCTTACTCACAGCCTCAACAGACAAAGTGATGAAGCTGTTTGACCTGAAATGGGAAGACATGAATGAGACAACTTGTGGAATATATCATGTCTGCATCCTGTCGAATATTTAACTAGATCTCATTTTTTTTTGTACTTGTTGACTTTACCTGTACCTGAGACCGATTTTGCAGTGAAGTACATCCTGCAAGTAAACTTCATTAAACTGAAAACCTTTGTAATTTTCAGCCTTTGGATACCCTTTCATGAAGAAAATTGCTGCATTTTCTGTTTATTTTTTGCAGCAATCAATATTTAGTAGGATAGTGTGGGCAACAGCTCAGATATAGAGACAGAGTTAAAAGTGAGTTAATAAAAGTATCACTGGTTGATTTTAGATGTTACCTACTAGAAATCACCTTCAGAGGAGACAGAAAATGTGGAGGGGGTAGAAAAGAGGAAGAAAGAAGACCAAAACCCTGAAAAGAACTCCTCTGCTCCCAGAACCCCAACAACAGGGTGTTTTATATTTTATTATATTAGACTCAGTTGTTCGTTCGGTTGCTTAATTTTTATTTTATTTCAGCTTTCTTTTCATGTAAATCTTTGCAATTTGTGTGTGACAGCCCAAAGTCACCCAAAGTCATCAACATCATTCATAAAATTTAAAGCATGTTCATGTTATATTAGTGTTTATTATCAATAATTACAGAAAACAGACCCATACCCTCTGAATGGAAGGAGAAATAAGGACAGAACCACACAAAGGAGTAGGGCTGTAAAAATGATGTCTAATTTACCATGCTAAAAAAAAATTGTTTTTTAAAAAAAATGGTTCACATAAAGTACATATGTGTCGCTTTGTGTGGCTGTCTCTCCCCAGAGCACAAAGATAAAAGATTCCCCCTCCCCCCCACTCATATTAATTTTCTGGCTCTCGCCACTTACTCTTCCATGACCATTTTTAAATATTATTTTACTGCATTTCTGCTTTATTGGGTATTATAACTGTGTACATGAAGCAAAGGGAGAGATAAAATAGACGAAACTGGAATGCATAATAGAAGACATTGTAGGAAAGAGGGTAAGGTGGTAACACGATGATACTTCATGCAGCTATTAAACAATCCATTATTAAAATTTTAAAAGCATTGTTTATCCTTCTCTGACCTGCAGAGTTATTATTTTCAGTGGCAGTACAACAGTTCTGGTGAAATAATGGCTTCTCAGCAACCAGTTTTGGCACCAAAAAGAGTCTGGAAATGAAATTACTAATTCTTCTTGATCTTGGCCAATGGTCAAATAGATCAAATTGTGTCTAACAGCTGTGGCTGCTGAATCTTCCAGTTTTGCTTTGAAAGATCAGCATCTTGAGGCCATCTCTTCCCTAAATGAAGATTGAATAGTGGCTCATTTTCTTTTACATTACACAGCAGTGGGATCCAAACGTCTGTCTCAAACCTTCCTCGCAATTAATATAAGACAGGTGAAACTTAAAAAAAAAAAAAACAACAACAACAAATATGCAGCTCACCAGCAGCTATAATCATCATGCCTATCCCGGTGTTACGTTTTAATAAAAGCCCGTGAAGTCAGTGTGAAGTCCATGAATTCATTTGACATGGATTGGACATGGACGGGTAGCTGTATCTATTTCTATTAAAACAAAAACTGGTGCTTTTATATATTTTCTTGTAGTTTTGTCTTTTCTTGATATGATGCTTATATTTACAGATTTCATAGACCTTTCCTGTGTTTCATTTTCTTTCCCACAGCAGACTCACCACCATACTCTTGCTGGTGTGGAGATGTAATCTGAAACATGTTCGAAACCCTCTGTGCATGTTTGCCTTTTACAATGTGATGTTATTGATCAATGCTGACTGACTGCATACAGTAAATCCCTTTTGTGCATTGGCACTTGTTTACAGTTTATCTCTTGGTCTGTAGTGTTCCTGTGGGGTCGCATTGAGCTCACGGTTGCACTCAGTTGCTGATCCGCTCATTTAAGCTACTGTCACTCAGGGACCACTGTCTCCATGTCTCTGACTGCCTCCATGTCTCTGACTATCTGACATCTAAACCGCCATGAGTTTCAGACTGACCTGGCTCTCCCACATGTCTTCCTGCTCCTTCTGCCACTGCTTCTATTCACATATAAGCAGGACAAAGTAAAACTCAAAACACGGCCTTTAAATACATTTTGTCAGACAATAATAGTTTAATTATTTAAGTGTAGTTTCTTAAAGAGAGTTAAAATGCTCACAGAGATAATGTTTTTTTTTTAAGTTTGACACCAATCTTTGATATTAGCTATTCTTAAATTTGCTTTAAAGCTAACTTTGAGCTTAGGTGTTTCACTTCATGAGCTGGTGATGGATGGGCTTCTGAGAAAAACAAATAAGAAAAAACAGAAAAAAATGTGAATATAAAAATGAAAAAGGTAGGAAGAGGGTTGGAGTGACATTATAGAGGAGAGCAAGCAAAAAAAGTATCACAGCAACTGAAAGGACAGACAAAAACACATAATAAAATAAATAAAAACACAAAACAGCATTGCTATGCAAGGACTTCTGTGGGAAAAAAAGTAATGAAAAATGCCACATTCAGAAAGGGTGAGAGAGAGAGACAGAGTTAAAAATCCTGGTGAATATTGGTCAGAGATTTTGCATTAAGAAAATATATGTTAGACCTATGTCTATTCCTGGCTCAGTGCCTCAGCTTGTGCAGCAATTGTACAAATACAATCACTCTACAGCTTTAGGCTTGTGTCTTTCTTTGTCTTTTTGTCAGTTCACAATATGGGAAGTGCTGGTTTACCAAAGAACAGACACATAAAGGTTGCTGTTAACTCATGTAAATCGGTTTCCAAATAAATTAGAAAGGTCTGAAAGTGGTCATTGGTGTTGCAGAAGTTTTTGTTTGCATAAATAACATATTTCTAATATGTAGTGCAACCTTAAATGAATACATTTAACAAAAAATACCTAAACAGTTTATCACCAAATATCTGACAGTTACAACGTTTAATGACACAATGTTGCAGAAAGAATACAAAAAAAGACAATGAATTTCTCATTTTTCTGACCCCCAACTCCCCGTTGCCTTTTGAGAGAAACAAGAGTGCGTAAGTGAGAGAAGAAATGAGGTGTGGAGAGACTCATTTAACTCGATGGCTGCAATCTGACTTAAATGGACTGGATAACTGACTGGTTGACTAACTTGCTGTATAGGCTGATTGGCCAAGTGACAGGATGGCTGGTCGATTTGATGACTGGAAACTGAAGGATGCTGTAGCTGAGTCCTAACACAGTGAGCAGATTGTAAGCTTGACTGAATGACAACAATGACTGACAGCATTCATCGCTGTCATTCACTGTTGACTTGGCAAAGCTGCAACAATATTGTAACAAATTCCTCCTGATGTGCACATTGAAAGGATGACAGCATTGCTGCAGCAATATTAATACATTAAACAATGCTAAATGTAGAGTAGTAGAAGATGCATTAAACAAACCTGTTATTCAATCCAAATACACTCCATCTTTGTTGCTTAAACCATGAAAACAAAGACATTAGAGTCCTAAAAGCAGGCAGCCTTCCAGTTTGGGAGAATTTACTGACTCTTCTGCAGCTAACCTCTGTGACTGCACGCAACTCAGAGGTTCTGGGATCCCAAATGGCTTCTGAATGCCTCACTATTTATGGATAGATGTGTTAGCGCTCTCAGGCCACAGCATACAAGAGTTCAAATTTAAGGTCTTCTGTGTATCCAAGACTATGCAAGAGTTTTTACCCACTGAACACAGAAAGACTAAATTCCATCAAATTCCAAATACCACAGCAAAATGAAACACAACCAGCTCAAAATAGTAATTTAAATGATTATTTACTCGACAGAATTTTTTTTTTAATATAAATTAATCAGTGAAATAGAACCAGAACATCTCAGTAAACTGTGAAAACCTAGCTTAAAAAAACAATAGTTAGTTAAACTCTCTGAGGAACAAGCATATCACTACATGCTGTAAAATCATGTTAAAATCTATTTATCAACATATTAAAACAGATTAGTACAGGTTAATACACAACAATGCTAACAGCACAAAAACAACCATAACAGAATTTCTGAAATGTAAAGTCTAATTTATTTGTTTATTTTTTTCAGTTTAGGCCAGAATCATTAACATGAGCAGCTATAAGGAAAACCTAGTGTCAACTTTAAAAATGTCTCATATATAAAACATTGTTTTCCTAAAAAAAAAAAAAAAAAAAAGTTGAGAGCTAGAGTCAAGATAATTTTCACACAAAAAAATCAACGTTGAGGGGGAAATTAAATACGGTGAACTTTCCTACTAGAATTGATCAATCAATCATTGACAATCCAGCTTCTGTTTATCTCCAGCTGTTTATCTTTAGAGGTACATCTGTCTTAGTATATTGTACTAATGCACTGGCAGGATTTTTGCTTGTATAACACTTCTATCAGCAGCTGTTCTTGTGCTGAGCTGCTCACCCCTACATCCTAAAGGAGCTCAATAGGTTGATGCAATCTGCTGTGTTTGAATGCATTTTATCCCGACTGTGACAATAAGCTGAAAATGTGATGCTGTTTATTTAGATGCTGCTTTGCCTCGTGTTTGTTTACAATGTTGTCAGTGAAATCATCCATTAAACAGAAATGAAGCCCCTGTAGGAAACATGTTCATCATTCTAATATCTTTCAATGTAGATTTTATTACAACTGGAGTGCAACCTAAGCATTCCCCTGTTTGTTTGTGATTGATGATTTTTTATTTTTTTCAATAGAACAAAAGATTGCAGCTAAATTTAGAGGAGAATGTGGATGTGTTCTGGTATTTACATTTCCCCCCATAAAAAAGCTTGGGGGAAAAATCAACAAATAAACATTTTTGAAAGCATTTTGTCAGACATGAAGATTGGATTTGTACTAAGGCGAAGATATTTGGCCACAATGCAAGCGGCTTCTTATCTGCTTTATAGATGTTTTCAGTACACAGAGAGACAGAAAACCAGGATAGTCTTCAGAAATGATCATATTAGAGATGATACATTTGACAAGTGATGTGACCCAAAAATAAACACAGATGGATAAAATAGGAATAATCTCAAGTGAAATTCTAAAAGCACAAATGATAAGAAGAAAGGAAAAAAAAAAGAGATTTAAAATTCATAAATCTGAGATGCTTGGGATTCAGCTCAACAAAGAACAGATGACAGATTCATTTGAGGAGATAAAAAAGAAGAAAAAGATTTTTAGGCATAATTTTTTGCTATTAATGAAACCTTTGGCCATTTGGGAACCCCACCCCCTCACAGACTCTCACAGAAATCCATAAATAACATTCCCTGGCTGGGACTAAAAACATTTCAAGACAAATTACAGGCAGACTAAACTTTAAATACAGTGGATGTCATCATGTTTATGTGTCTCTCTGTGTTAAGTGGTGCCATGTAAACACATGCATGTTTCTGTGTATTACTTTTTTCCCACCATAAATATAAAAGTTGTGTATTTGGCAGAAAGACAGTCTGAGTAGGAAATGATTGTATTTCACCATATCTTCAAGTTCAGAGGTCATGCTACTTACAAAATGACTAGCAGTGATTATTTCCTGCTTTCATCTAAATATAGGAGCTTGAGTAAACTGCTGCAAGAGACTGATTTCACCCAGGGAAAAAAGAAAGCATTAGTCTAGTTCTATAATCTGGTTTTATATAAAACAAAGAAATTATTATAAAAAGTGGGATTTGGTTGTAAAAGTGCAGGTAAGTTTGTTCATGAAAACTTTAGAATCAGAGGCTTGACAGGAGGTGTACAGATATGGGATCCAGTTTGACTCCGTTATTAACTGGATACTTTGTAAATTCAGAGATTTGCTGTTGTTAAAACTATTTTACATCAAATGTAAAAAAACAAAAAAAAAAAAACAAAACACTCCTTTTTGTTTTAGTGAACACTTGCTAAGCAGTAAACATGTTCTGTTATTTGTGAAGACGTGTTTGCTTTATGAGTTGAGACTTTTTTCACCTTCTTCACCGAGATGATGCTTCACCGATTCTCTCCTCATCCTTTTCTCTCCTCCTCCACTTGCCTGTCATTTCTAATCTCCCTCTCTCCTCCCTTCTTTTCATGTATTACCCTATCTCTTCAACATTTATCACTCTCTTCTCCCACATTTCCTCGCTATTCTCATCTCCTTACCATTTTTTTTTTTCCCCCTTCTAATTCTCTCCTGCACAAAACAGGATCCTCTGCTCTCCTGCTGACATTCAATGAACAAATAAGACTGTGGTGTCAGCAAGATACTAACCATATGCCAGCACAACGACGCAGCAATGCCATTTATACACACTATAAAGCGCTGAGCTGTGATTATGGAGGTATGCTAATAAAACAGTTCTGTGAAGACAGAGCTGGCAGAGTTGCTCTATCTGAGAGTGCAAAGAGAGGGGATAAAACGGCTGCATAATTACAAGGGAGGAACGTGTGTGCATGTGTGTGTGTGTGTTTGAACACGTTTGATGGAAGGGTTTAATATGTGTGTGGGCATGTCAGTGTGGTTTTTTTCAGACTGTGCATATATGAGTGTGTTGGAATGGCTTAGTGTGAAAATGTGCATGTGTTTCTGTGGTTTGATTTGTGTGCCAGGTCTATAAAGAGAGTTTCATCTGCTGCACAGAATTAGTCAATAACTGGCACCTTCTCTAGATAACTAGCTCAGTTATAAGGTACTGAGTTCTAATTTACCATCTTGCTTGCTGCCTTTGAGATCAATGCTCTCACACAATGCTCCGTCTTTCTTCAAGATACGTATATTATGTCTGCCTCATTTGCTGCGTGGATGTATTGAACATTGTTCAAACAAAAAAAAAGAATGTTTTTTTTTTTTTTTTTACTATTGTTATCAGTCTAACTTTGTTGAAAATACTGTTTTCAAATTTTGAGATCTATCTTTACAAAACCCTCATACATGACTCAAATCCAAAAGCCATGTCTTAATCAAAAGACCACCTTCCAAAGACAGAAAAATTTTAAATGTTCTCACTTTCCAAAAAAAGAACTTTATCTGAAGCTCTAAAAATCAATATTGTCCTCACAAAGACTGACGTACACAAGAACTCACACACGCTCAGATACCACAGACCCATTACTGAGTCATGCTCACTCCTGTCATTATCTCGGGAAACTGTGATCAAACAAGTGTTTCACTAATGATCTGCTCTATTTTTCCAAACCACTATCATATGGGTCATGCACAACAACCAGATTTACTCTGAGACCACAGCTGAATTCACCCCTCTGTGTAATCCATCATTTTCTTGATAGATGCTTGGACACTAACGTCAGACAGGTGGTGCGAACCATAAAAAACAACTTCATCATGGTGGGAAGCCGACCTTTTTTCTGTCTTTGCCTCTTTTTTGTGCAGCTACATTGGTGGATAAAAGAATGTTGACCAAACAGAATAAGAAAAACTATGGCCTCGTTATACTATCTTTTTTATTTGCACTTGTTTTAATATGCGTCTTAACATTTTACAGCAGAAATATCTCAATTACACAACATCCCATTTCAAACTAGATTTTAGTGAATGAGTTGGACTTGAAACAGAAGAGCTTTTCACTTTGAGCTAAAAGACTTTGTGACATAAGACTTTGCATCTCTGTCCTGAAGCTTTATCTTGGATTCCCTCTGCATGTGGCACTTTAATGAATGAGTATAGTTAACTCTTCTGTTGCTAATGATGACAAATCCCAAATTTTGGCCAAAGTCGTCTGTTTTTCACAGTAATCTCTCGCTTAGCAATATAAGCTTGCAGTACTTGAAATAATTAACAGGCTAAATATTTACAAAAATAAATCACATGTTTGTCTTTGAGAATATAAAAAAATATGTATACAAATAAGAATGAACATATAGAATTAGAGAATTTTTAAAGCTTTTATGCCACCAAATATTGACTTACCTTAGTGGGGATTCAAATAAATACAATCAGATCAATCAATTTTCTAGAAAAAAAAAAAAATTCAAACCTTTTAAAACATCTAAGGAAAATTATCAAAGGTGTATAAAAACTGTTAAGGAATGGTACTTAATAGGCCAGTGAATCTGGTCTGATGGGTTCTGAGGGTGATAAAGAAAAGAGTCAAAATTAATAGATGTTAACAGTAACATGAGAAGTTATGTACAGTACAAAATAAATAACTCACATAATACAACAACGTGACTCTTTTCTCTCTTTTTTTTTTGTGACCTTTCTAGTCTAAACCCTAGTAAAGAAAATTCCACTGCATTTACTCATTTACCTTGAAATAGGCTGACGTTATAAAAATAAAATGCTAGGAATTTGTTTGCAATCATTGTTTTAGTATGTGTTTGTTGCACTTCGGATTCTTGGATCTGAAGCATCTACGTAGTGAAATGACCTGCCTGCAGTTTAAAACCTTTCAACAATAGAACAGATTTGGCTCATCATGAAATGAAAAAATCAGAATGGGACAACATTCCAGTTGTAAAACCCAAACAGCTGTTTTCCTCACTTCTCAGATGTTTACAGATGTTAAAAGAAGGGGGATGCCAAGAAAAAGTAAACAACATCCTAACCCAACGTTTTGGAGACATATTCCTGACATAAGATCCAAAATTAGCTAATTTTATAGGTGAATGGTATTCATGACCATCTCATTTTCAATATCTGATATATTGTTTATACTCTATTGGGAATTATTTTGAGTTTGTGGTATTTGAAGATCATTGTGTTCATTATTTATTTTATTTCTTAATTTTACACTTAGTTCTATCTAATTTGGAACTGTGGTTCTACATAAAATATATATAAAAAAAAAATTAGTTTGCCCATAAATTTGTCCAGTTGCTCTGAACTATTTTAAATTTAAGAAGTCATGTTGAACATGGCAAATAGTTGGACAGGGAATTATATTAGTCTGAATAGGAAGGAGAGTTTTTCTATCAGAGTTTGTTAGGTTTTGCTGTACATGAACTGGGATCCATCTGTGTGTAGAAAGCAGACTCTGAAAAATAAAATTATAATCAGTCTCATGGGAAAGAGGGGCACTGCTCATACACAGCAGCCAAATATCCTCATGTATAAATTGTTGATTAAATATCTCAAAGGCAAAGTAGCTTCACATTCTGCTCAGCAGTGACTGGACTGAGGAATTTCAATCCACTTTACTGAATCTTTTTTTCCTCCAGCCATCATTGTCATTCAAAGTCCATCTTGCTTCTTTTCACCTCGGCCGTGCGTCTTGTTTCTATATACAACCTCAATAGCTTCCCCAACCCCAATTAGCTCAAAATGAGCTAATATTTTAAATGAAATGGTAAAAAATCTCATCTAAGAGGTTGTTTATGTTCTATTGGGACTAAATTATGGGTTTAAAAGATTTGCAAATCATTGCATTATTTTTTAATTACATTTTCACAACAAACCATGTTCTTTTGAATTCGAGTTTCATATACCACATCATAGTATTTTACTTTATCTCCAACTAATTTCCTTTTTTTTGTGTCCATCCTAACAACAATCTCTCTATTATTTCTGTCTTTCCCCATTCATAAAACTGTTACTAACTTTGTATCTTTAGTTTGTAATTACAATTATTATTAACATCATTGTCCCTCAAAACAATATATACACATATGAACACACTTGCACTGGTTCTTCAGGACATCTTATTGGTTGTATTACAGTCAAGATAATATCGCTCAAAGCCCTTGATTGGTCAATGGCCCTGAATTTGATGGCCTATAAAAGAGCAGTCAGACTAACTTCATTAGGAAGACCAGAGATGCCAAGATTGGACCCACATTTAAAGAGCCTTGTATGTAGATGTGTTTCTGACTGTCTTTCCTTGTTGGTCATTTTTGTGTTGTTGATAATTTAAGTCAAGTCCATCCTTTATGTCCCTCCACTATGTTTTCATTCTGTTCACTTGTGCTCACACGTTAACTCTTGCATCAGTTGGTTTCCACTTTCTGTTTTTATCCTACCACCAGGATAGGTACCCCCTACCAGCTTGCTCACAGTGTCATTCAGATGAGGCTGTCAGTGCATATTTTTTTTGTTTGTTTTTCATGACAATGAACCCACTGAGCTGGAATTCACAACTCATAAAATCAAGAGAACTGTCAGACAGAGCAACAGTGGTACTGTGTGACTATAATTTTTTCTGAGAGCATTTACATGTGTGCACAACAGAACTTTAAATCAGTCATGTGCACACTTGCATGTGTCTCAATAATGTTCATGCAATGTAGAGTGAAAGCTGCAAATGACGCTGGAGGTGCACTTCAACCTTATCCTACTTCCACCTGCTGATTTTAAGTGACTGCAGTGAAAAAATGTGATAATTACTGTTAAATCTAATTATAAAAGTTTTGTTTGTGGTTTCACTTTACTTTTGTATTGTTTTAGAGCTACAGTATGTAGCCTTTGCGATATGGTGAATTTGCTTTAAGGACTGTATTTTCTATTTTTTTAAGTTTATCACAAAGTTTATGCTACATATTCACATTTTATAGAATGTCATACATGTAAAACAAAATCTTACAGTAGCATTCGTTGAAGTACTGTGATGTTGTCAAAATGTGTTTCTCATCTTTCTGCAACATTTTCAGAAAATGTCTTGACAGACCTCACATTTCTTGGAATTATTTGTGCACAACAGACATTTTGACATGTTCTGCTTAAAGTAATTTGATGAGAAGTTGACACCACAGATGTTACATTTTATTTCTCCTCACTGCACATCCACATTGATCATCTAAAGTATGAAAACCACTGACAAGTGAAGTGAGTAACATTGATCACTACAGTAAAATAAAATGCTTTGCTGCTACCAATGAATCTTGGCATTCATGTGGATTCAATTTTGACAAGTACCACTCACCCAAGCAGCATCTTTTGTCCAACTTCAAATCCAGAATATCCAGATCTGTTTTACTGTTGCTAGACTCCTCAATACTCTCCAAGTAGTTACTCTATACATGCCTTTGTGAGTAATATGTTTTAGCCAAGTAAGTTTGGTGATTTATTATTTGTGTGGCTTTAAAAGCTGAAACTGAAATACCTGCTTACATAGGATTATTTGTGCAGGGTTAATAGCAGTATGGAGTTCTCCTTTAAACTTGGCATTGGTTCCCATTTGGAGTTTCCTTTTTTTTCTTTTTTTTTTTTTTTTAAGTTTAGGGGATAATAAATGGAGATTGTGTTGGGGATGATTAAGAAAAAAGACGTTTGAGGGTGCCATTATCATTCATTCTAGTTAATCATGACTTGTGTGATTAATGTGGTAATCCATGGTGCAGACCTGATTCAATTTATTACTTACCCTTGGTAATAGGAAATAAAATTAAAAATGTATTATGAAAATGGGATTTTAAAATAGTTTATAGGTGCCTTTTTTTTACTGGGTACGTTTTACTGTATATTCATTTGGTTTATGTTATTCCTTCATATCAGTGATATATTGGACGTTCCCCCTTTTTAATAAGTAGTGCTTGGTCATGCATTGTAATTGTAGAATGTCCTCTTATGTTAATCATTGTGTTGGTTAAAATATATTGAGCAGAAGCCTACATGAAGCTCTTGTCCAAAACATAGATCTTGTTGTGTCTTTCATTTTCCACATACTGTAGCCTCTTGGCTATCTGAACCAATGACAGATGCCTGACATGGAACCAGATGAAATGGAGCAGTGTAGGGTATTCCACTGCAGTCCTCAAGGGATAAAGACTGCCATTCAAAGTGAAAGTGAGGTATTGCATTAGGCTGCAAGAATGACCTATCAAGTCATTTGTAAATCAGATGTGTCAACTATGAGAAAAGATGGCTAGATAAAGAACACTGAAAGCTGAGGATTCCCCTGACTGCTGTTTCTTTTCACAAGGTAGCTTAGGGCAACTGGAATAATGAATAAACCACCATGAATGTTAATTCACTACATCGTATTACTTTAACCCAAAATTTGACCAACAACATATGTTGCTACATGTTAACAGAACACTGATCACAGTTTATTATGTTAGCAACAATTTTGACCAAAAATCTTGCAGGTCCAGAATTTAACTTTGAAAGTAGTTTTTTTTTTAAACTAATCTGAAAGGCTCAGAAGACACATCTCATTTCCTGAATATTTTTAAAACCTTGTTTGAAAAGAATTGTTGATTATTTCCATACTTTATATATCTCATTAGTGGGTAAGTAGATATCAATCTGTGGCAAACTCAGAATCTACGTTTATCTGTGTTAAGAATCAACAACACAAGCTATGTAACATAAAAACTCATCAAACTTAGCTCAGTCTTCCAGAAAGAAAGAAAAAAGAGACACAAAAACCAAAAACATAAGTTTCAGTAAGATTTTCTTACTGATTCTACAGCAACTGTTGATGTATCCAGCCAACACATGGGAGTGGGCTGTTTATGGTCCCAGACAATATTAAATTAATGTGATTTATTAACAAACATTACATCTCCTTAGAATGGAAGATCAGTGGATTATTTTAACCCATCATTTTATGGCCAAAACCACCAGTCATCCAAGTGACTCCAGTCACATCTAGTCTGGGAATGTGATTTTCTGCCATGGTTGTATTTTAGTTCAACACAAGATAAGTCCTGATCTTTAACTTCCATCCACAAAATGACAGATGCCTGGTAGTCACAGAACTGATTTAGTACACTGGGTTTACTTTTTATTTCATAGGTTTTATAAAGAGATGGTTAAGAGCTGAGCCTGTCATCTGGTTCTAATCAGCGCAGCTTGTGGTTCAATAAAGTTTGAAATACTTATGGGAAAGGAGGCGATGAGAAGTGTGTGACAGAGAGAAAGGGACACACAGGGAGGGTGTGTTAAATTGGTTTTAATGAAAAAAGACATGTATGTGGGAGAAGGAAGTAGATATCATTCATAATGACATGAGCTTGGTAAAAAAAAAAAAATCATTCAAAATCCTTCTGAGTCTTTCTAATAGCTCTGTTGACCCACAACGATGAAGAAGTTCAAGATGGAGTTCAGCTGCACTTTACCACTCGAATTAAGCTAGGTTTAAGATTTATTACTCGGGTTTGATGCATGGAAATGTCATTTGCAGTGATTTCTGTAAAATGACCTGCTCGGAATTACAGTATAATGGGTAATAACAAGAAAACAGGTTGGGTTTAAAACAAAATTATTTTGTTAACAGGTAATTTTTTGATTCCCTGCATGCTACTCTAGGTTGTGTCATGTTGAGATTACAACAAGACATACTAAGTGCTTAAGTTTTTTTATCTTTATCAAATATTTAAGGCCATTCAATTAGCTTTTTTTTAAAGGTGCAGTATGTAAGAATTAGACCTTGTTTTCAAATCTGAGTCCTGCAGTTCATGTAGAAAAATAAAAAAACGTCCGTTCTCAGCCACTCACCCCCTCCCCTCCCTGATTTTTCTGTTGAGTTGCCAGTTTTAGTGTTGATTTTCATGTAGTTTCTCTTGTATTTGTCCAATTTGTGGGAATGTCTGAAGGTCTATTTGTTCAGCGTTGAGTTTTCCAATGTGCGTCTGAACGCCCCATCCCGTGCAGCTCAGCTGCTCAGTTGGAAGGATGCAGTGGTTTCTTACTTTTTGCTGCTGGTCGTTGTGGAATTACAGCTGCTTGTGTTGAAGACTTGGCAGCCTTACAGACTCACATGTGGTTTGTTATGGAACCAGGAAGTCTGGATGTGTAAATAATGATTCCTAGCTTTCTTAAAATGACAGAAACTAGCAACCACCTAGCCGGCGGAGATCGAGCTCTATTACAATGTGACTTTATTTTTAACATTGGTGGGACATTAGACTATTGTGTGAGTATTTTACTGAAAAATTACCTTTAAGTGACTGTTTTTGTTTCTGTTTCAGTTTATAGCTCAACTCAAATACAACCAATAATCCAAATCCCCAGTTAATTCCCGAGATTTCTACATAAACTGTTGAAGGGACATGAGAATGTTGAGTATGACTCTTGACAAAGTCATGCAGTAAAGGAGAAAATTATTTATTCTTCACACCACACAGCCTTAAAGGGCAGATTATACCTTTTATGGCTTAGAATATCTGGTTTTGACACAAATCAACTATACATTTTTTGTTACAGTTGTTGTTATAATAGTGAAATAGCATTATTTCATTTTAAATAATGATGAATAAACCTATTTAAGTATGAAAAGAAAGAGAGTTGTGTAGAAAAAGACAACTGATTGACAGTCTGGCAAATGTACAATACACGGGGCCAAAAAAGAACTGTTGGCCAAAACAGAGCCTTTCGTGGTCAGTGCAGCAACAGCTAATATGATTTTCATGCTGCTGTGTTTACCAACTCCAAATAGTTTCACAGAGCATTGTTAAACAGTATTATGGAAACAATGATGAACACTAGTTAGAACCTTTTAAATTATTCATCTGCTGTGGATCGGCTGTTTCTTTAATACCATCATTTTATTTTTTTTATGAAGGACATATTAAGCTTTTCAATGCTTATTTAAGCAGAGGTTATTTTGGTCTAGTAAATTCAACACAAAACATGCAGCTTTACTATATTCCTGATTTAGCTTCTTTAGTGGTTATAACCTGAACAGTCTTAAAATGCATTTCAAACCTTGTCAGTCACTTATTCACTTCTGTCTGATAGCTTTTTCTTTTGCCCTGCTCTTTCTGTGCTTCCATGGTGTCTTACAGTCATTGATCATCCATAGCAACACCTCCGGCTCGCTCGGTTGCACAGTTTTTAGCAACTCTTTGGGTATACTGGAACAAGTGATTCAGCTTTTGTGAACTAATTCATTTTTATGTGTTAATTAGAGAGGTATTTTTAACAGCATTGTGTGAATGCAAGTCTGGTACAAACTAATATATTTTTTTCCTTACCAACAGAATTAGTCTTTCCTAAACTCTTGGTTTCTCAGGAAGAACTTTCACATTTCACTCTCCCCTGTCATTCAGTTCCTTCCCCCCCTCACCTATTTCTTCACATGCTGCCACTTCCCCCTTGGCTCCCTGAAATGTTGTTAAGGCCATGGGATTGCAGGTTTGTAGCGAGAGCTTGGCTTGACAGATAGCCTCCTCCACTTTCAATCTCTCTTGTCCTTCTCAGCAACCATCTTCACCTCACAGATAGTTCCACAGTGGAAGTTACATCTGCAATCAACATTTCACCACTCCCATCTTCTCTAAAGCCAATTTTTTTTTTACATCTAAACCAGCTTATTCCCCTCACTTGACTTTTTGCCAAATATTCGTCTCTCATTCAGCCCCCCTTAACTCCTCCCTCCCACCCTAATTTACTTTCTGTCTCCTTTTGTAACCCCCAAGGCAATGGTATGTTGTGTGTGTCTTTCTGCTCATCACGGCTGGGGCCATTTACAGCCTTTCTCAAACAACTCCTCAACCTCTTTATAATCCTCTAAATTAACATAACAGAGACATCACCCTTTAACTACCCTCCAAGTCTCATAAGTTTATGTTACAAATACAGATGGCACTATTCAATTTTTAAATACTTTTTTTCAGACATTTGCAGCCTTACTACAATAATACTATTTAGAAAGCCTAAATTATATAAGTAAATTCAATTATATTAATAAATAATTGGAACATTCAGTAACAAATACTGGAAGTCAAAATACTATAAAACCAGATTCAAATACATAGCCCAACTCATTTTCACTGCTGTCTGTAAATGTGCATTTATGACATTAACACAATATTGAGAACACATTGAGTTTGTATGTTCTCCCCTTGCATGCGTGGGTTTTCTCTGGGGACTCAGTTTCCTTCCATAGACCAAAGTATGCATGAGGTTAATTGGCAACTTCAAATTTGCCCTAGGTGTGAGTGTGTGGATGTTATTTGCCTGTGATGGACCTGTCCATGGTTAAAGTTACCCTGTCTTTCACCCAGTGGCAGGTGGGGATGGATGGATGGATGGATGGATGGATGGATGGATGGAAGTCATAAGGAAAGTAATTGTGCACTAAAATTACAGTTACGGTTCAAAGGTGCACTTACCAATAAATATTTAAGTTTTAGATAAGATGAGTAAGTCCGTTTGCAGTCAGAACAACGACTTTGCTGATAAGATGACAGTTCTGTGCAGACAAACAGAACACCATTGGCATAAATATTTCTTTAAGAAAGTGTGACTTCTTCATATTATTTTGTCCTTGTCTCACTCAGACTTCTGTCAAATGAGGTGTAACAGTGGTGATGAGTTGTTGTGTTTATTCCACTTCCAAAACCAAAGATTGTTTGGGTGTCTACTCTCTGACAGGTACATTTCTCAGACAAATGTGTGTTTCTTTGCAAAACTACTAACATAAGAGTGACTCACAGCACATCTTTGTTTTAAGATTCTGTCATAACAGTAGTTACCCTTCATCTCACATTCTGTTTCAATATTTGTTTGAAATTTGCTGCACCTTTATCTCCAAATAATTTTTGGCACCATTTATTTGTACCTTCAAATGTCTAAGGATTAAATTCTGCTGCCGGTCAATTCATTAGTGAGTAGTTAAGACATTCTTTTTCAAATGTTCTGTAGCATTGCACAAATTATTTCCCACTCATTTTTTTTTTCAGATATTGTTTTTATGTCTAATACTACTGTAAAGCTTTGCAATGAAAAAAGACACCCTTAAAAACTGGTAAAGGGATTTAAGGTGCACTTAATTACAATCTGGTTTTAACTTCAAAATAACATTTTACTTAAAATGTATATATTTCCTGTCATTTTTGTGTCATGTTTAGCAGAAAGTTGGATAGATAGATAGATAGATAGATAGATAGATAGATAGATAGATAGATAGATAGATAGATAGATAGATAGATAGATAGATAGATAGATAGATAGATAGATAGGGGTTTCTCGAATCAGTCTGAGTAGCTTCAATCATGTTCAAAGTCTTTGTCCATCCACTGGCAGAATGTTTTATTATAAGTCCTTCTATTCCCAGTTTCTCCAATGTCTTCCTTCTTAACAATGTCACTCTGTGTTTGTTTGTGTGCCTGTATGTGTTTGTGAGAACTAACATGCATCTGTCTGCCTGGTGTTTAAGCATGAACCCATTATCATTTCACACAGCACACTGCCACTGAGTCCTGTCTCTTCCAAGATTGCTTCAGTTGGATAGAAAACAGTGTCAGACATGTTTATATACCAGCCGAAAGTTTTTGTTTGTTTGTCCACCACACTGTTCTAGACTTCATATTCCAGCCTGTGGATGGATTGTGTTAACATTTGTGGTAGAAATAGAATCTTAGTATTTATCACTTTTGCACTATTACATTTTTCTAACAACATGTAAGATACATTAAATAGAACATATGAAATTAACTTTTTCTTGATTGGCAACTAAGGTAATAGGTTTTTTTGGGGGGTCGGCTTCCTTTCTTTCGATGCATGTGTCCATTATCATAATGTTCCAGTTTTGGATCTGCATTAAAAATGTCAAACTAATAAATTACGAAAACATGCTATATGTCCCAAATTTGTTGACAGTTTGTCATAATTTGACTTGTCACCTTAATGTGACTGGCATTTAGTTGCTATTTTTATGTTTCTTTATTTTTAGTATCATTCATTTGTCATTTCTCTGAACAATTTCTAAGTCTCATGCACTCCCACAATCACTCATTTAAGAGTCTCTGTCTGCTTCACAGCACCTCCAAATATCTACTCCCATCATTTATTTAGTATAACCTCAGCCATCCTTACTTGACTTTTTTTTTTTTTGCTCAGACTACACAAAAGACTATCATGCTGAGTTTCTAAATTGTCTCGTATAAGTGATTTTTTACCCCCCTTTTGGTAATCACTCATATTTATTCCAGGATGTCGCCCATATTCAATATCAATAAGAACTGGTGGCAGAGTCAAAAAGGCTCCCATGCAGAGTGATCGTTTTTTTTCTATTTCCTCCTGTTCCCGACACATTTCAGTTGTGCTTTTTTGAGTTAGACTGTAAACTGACATCTTCCCTGATACCAATCCAGTCAGCTGTCCTACTTTCTCATTGTCATTGTTGTTCTACTGAACTCCATGGTAACACTGGCTCACACAAGCTGCAGTTCTGCCAAAAATGATGAAAAGTGTCTCCAAGCTCTCATTGTTGCCATGGTAAGTAATCTCACCTAATTTTCAGTATAATAACTAGTTTACAACTTTACTATATATTTTTGTTGTTTACAACTCTCAATGCCTCAGATAGGTGTAGTTAGGTTGAATCTTGTTTAACTCTCAAAAGTGTAGAAATTTCACCTTTATGAAAGTACTTTTGAAATTACCATTTCTGAGCCATTGGAAAGTATTAACATTAAAACTGATTTTTTTTTTTAACAGTTGAAAATATTTAGTAGAATCAAATAGGAAAAAGGCAATTGTCTTTCAAGTGAATGTTCTCTGTTTCACTAAAATGTATTTGCTGTTTTTAGTGAGTGTTTCAGGTAAATTAAATGAGGAAAAAGATACGCTGGGGACTAGAATGGGATCGGCAGATGAGAGGATGCATTTGAGTACTTCACTATTGTGTGAGGCTGTTTCATGTTTTTGTGTGTACTGCCCATTGGGGGACAGAAGAAAAAATGAAAATGCAAGTGAGGGTTTGATGAGAAACACAATGGATTCTAAACATTTCCTAGTTTGATGCCACCTGACATTTTATTTTTATTTCTTCTTCCAGCAAATTTCTGCATCCACCATCATCCATCTTACCGTCGTCTGTTCTACGCTTCTTGTTTTTGAGCCTGAAGCCAACATGTTGCCATGAAGCCAATTTATTCGGCTGCTGATGCAAAGAAGGAATTAATATGTTTCTATATTTAGTTTTGATTTGCTGGAGGTAAGTTTTAGAATGCTTGTAATGCAGGTAATACAGCACAGAAATTGTATAAAAATGTATTGATCTATTTGTTGATATCGAGATAAACTATTCAGTAGTCTATGAAAGTCATTTCACATTGAGTAACATAATTTGTTATCATTCAAAATAGACATTGGAAAAAAAATCACCCATGCTTTGCACTGTTGTTTTTTAAATATTTCACAGCAGATAAAAAAATAACAATATACAGAAGATGCACTGAGTTGTAATGCAAGCCCATCTTTTATGAGCGTGAGCACACTGCATTGAAATTAATATTTGAGTTAATAAGATATGATGTTAGATAAGCTATTAGCTCTGAAAGTAACTTTGGCAGCGCCATCAAAAGCAATGGAAGCTCAGCCATCTTGAATTTGTATTTTATTAGACTCTAATGACGAAGAATTCTTATAAGATTTTGACAGAAAAAAATGCAAATGCCACAGGAAGAGACAGGTATTTAGGAAATAACAAATGGGTAACAGGCAAGCAGGTGGTGGGTAAATATGAAAGTAAATGACAACTGGGAAGCAAATTTAATGAGCTAACATGGTGCAGCTGGTCAGGTACAACCAGAAAGTCGCAGGTGGATCAAGACACTGATCATCCAGTGTGTCTGATGACATGCAGGATGCTGTCTTTCATCATGGGTCAGTTTTTTAGGGGCAAACAGACAAACAAACAAAAAAGTCAGTACAATAATTGAATATTATTTGGAAATCTAACTTGTAAAGCCTTAAAACCGAATATTACCAGAAAAAAATAACAAATAATTTTTGGGTAGTGAAGCTTACCAGTAAATCACATTGTAAAAACACAATGATGAAATTTCATCCTAAAATAAATGTAGGTTAAATTTACTAAGACATGTGACTATTTGTTTACAACAAGTACTTCAACCCAAAGAGGTATTTCATATTTTTGCTTGGAAGAAAGAGACTGTCAGTAGTTTGCAGGTGGAAAAAGATACTGTATTTTTAATATATATTTTTGTTGTTTAACAGCTTTGAAATTGTGTTTTGTAACCAGTAAAGTCTAAAATCAGTATATTTAATAGTGGGCCATACTAGAACCCCTGAATTTAAACACAGTTTGGCTAATTCAACTTACATCTGCTCCATTGATAATCAAATAGATTAAGAGTAACTAGATTTGTCTGGATGTGCATCTTTTTTGCAACATTTCCTTTTTAACAGTTCCTGCTGTGTTTGTTATTTCCCCCTCTTTGCATCTGAGAAAACCCCATGATATCATGATGCCGTAATAGCAAAATTTCTTTGGTTTACCTCAGTCAATCTTTAATCTGACTGTGGGGATTAAACTCTGGAGTTCCCCCTGACAGAGTATCACACACGCTCGAGTAACCACAGCCATGGATACAGTCACAAATATTGTGGCTTGATACGTTGAGGTAGTTCCTTCATAGCAATTAATTATGTGTGTAATTTACTACTGCACAGATATGTAATAATAATAATAATAATAAATAATTAAAAGAAACTGAAATAAATTGAAAAGGCTTAGCCCATGTCATTTTTCTCTGCATGATGTTTACTATCTACTATAACAGTTAGTTAGACAGTTAAACAGTTAAAAGCATCTGCAGCCACTGTAGCTCAGTATAACTTAATGAAGCGTTAAAACTCATGCACATGGGGGGGATTTATGACATCCACATGTTTAGACTATATTAAACATATGGAAGCAGAGGAGTTTACTCAGTTTTAAAACTGCATCATGGTGCAAACAACTGTTCATATCAGCACACACACAAAACACATGCAAAACAACCAACATAAACATATTTAAAAGCTTAAAAATACAGTACAGTTTTAGAATACCAATGATTTAAGAAGGCACATGTACTATATTCACACTAAAATGAATACATTACCTCATGAATGATGCAAAAATGGAAGTATTAAAAGGCCACAATTAAGGAGAATTATTGCTATGCTGACCTCTATTGGTTGAAAGGGTGTTGCACTTGACCACGTCATTACAGATGGGTGTGTTACTATGGAATAGAGAGAAGCAGAATTTCAGCATGGGAATTGTCGCTATTTAATCACAAAGTGTGCACATGACTCATGTTCTTGAAAATTATAATTCGATTAAAATGATGAATTATACAGAGGTCAACGTGTTGTATCCGGTCCTGACAATCTTGATGTATATTTGAAGATCAACATGACATCATAAGAAAGGTTTAGCATTAAATATGCAGAGTAATCAGTGAACACGGTGCTTTGTTTGCAGAATGGTCAAGCCTGAAAATTTATTTCATTTTGTGAGTCACCAGTAACGTCCAGCTCAACATTACATCATTTACTGTAAACCACAGCTAAGCCCATTAAGAAAGTAAATTAAGATTAACTGTAGCTTGTTTTATTGTCATTCTGTTATCAAAAACAAGATTTCTCATTACTTTGTAAGCTTTATTTTCACATCCACTGACTTCAAATGACTAATTGTACATCTTTAGCTAAGCAAACGCCAACAAAAGGTTCAGTCAAGATGAAAAAAATAAAAGCATATTTTCTTTATCTGATATACACAAAAATATGAACCTTCTTGCTCTGAACCAAGCCACATGTTTCAGGGATTCCTTGATATTGGAATCCATACACACAATGCAAAATACATCAACATCAATATTCTAAATGTTGCTCACTTGTTTATTCTCTGTCTTGCCGCCCGTCTATTAGGAAACGCTTAGTTGATAGAACAACAGCTATGTAATTAGGTTAGTGTCTTCAAGACTGTGGTATCGCAGCCCTGTGGCTCTCTCATTACCATAGAGATTTGCATAATCTTTCCCTTGATTACATAACATTGAGATGATGCTGTTGTCAACTGCATGCAGTAATTGCCAAGAAGTGATTAGTTGAACTGATTACAAAATCAATCAATGCCATTCATTAAGCACCACAGACTCAAAATGATTACTTAATAAAACTTGATGTTTTATTTTGCAGATGTAATGAATAATCCTAATGATGTGTGAAGTGTCATTGGAAGGGTCTTTAAAGATTTAGCATGAATCTTGTTGAATATACTTTATGATAGATAAATTGTTATAAAAAATACAGCGACCAACATTTAAAAATCTAAATTTTATCATCAAGAAAAAAACATGTCTGTAAATATTCCTCATATATGCTGACAAGACCTTTAAATAATCTGATTATCTCCTTAATCAGGAAGATTATTGTATATTATGTTACGTTAAAATGTCATTAATTGAAGTAAAAGACTCAGTAACATAATTTAGGGCAAAGCTAATTACTGAAGTGGCAGGAAATGTTCAAGTGACAAAAACACAACATTTTAATAAACAATAATTTTAGTGCATGCGCTCTTTATCATTATAAATCTTTTGATTTTTAAAACCCTTAAATTCACAGATTATAATAGACTTTTGCATTCCATTAATTATAGATTAATGCATTAATAATTTAAAATGTAATTTAGTGTTTTGATTTAAATTGCACTAGAGGCTAATAATGTATCTGCAAATCTGTGATTTTTAAATTTTTTGTCACAGTGAAAGATGACAGGAAAAACTTTGACAATTATGATGTAGCTGTACTTTATGGGAAAGTAGATTTACTTTTAGGCAGAACATGTTTAATCTCAAAGCGGAATTTTAAATTATAGTGGCCAAACGTCACTAAATGTGGGGAAGCATTTGAGTCATTGTGATTTAGTTAAATATATAGATCGCTTTTGCTTTTTTGGTTTGTTTCACTGGCTTTTCTTGCTATAGGTACTCTCTTCAACACCAAATGTTTTGATGGTTTGTAGTATGATAAATGTTCACTTTAAAAAGTTCAATCTACAGTAAATAAGAACTGATAAATTTATAGCATCCATCAGGAGATTTTTTTTTTTCTTTGCGCTCCACTGCAGGTCCATCTTCATCTCTGGACATTTTCAATCATTGTCAGTACAACTTTGAATGAAAGCAAGTGTTGGGGTTTCAAACCCTAAACCTGATCTGTTACTCCAGTTCTGATGGTAATGCAGCAGTGGATCTGATCTTCAAATGTCAGCTGGTTCATTATTAAACCAAAGGGCTCAGCACCTACCTGTCATTTAGCAGCTTCTGAAGGTCAGCAGCTTAAAGAGTATTCCACTCAATAGCTGACACAAATACAGTCACACACACATGGATACACACATTCCCACAGACACCCATTTAAACATGAGTACACTTTTCTTCTGGAGAGCTAAGAGACAAACACACTTCAATAACTCTAAATGTCTTCCATCAGTCACCTTCCTGCTTACTTAGCTTTCTTTCTTTAGCCTTTAATATGATTCTAATATCTGCAGACTTAAATATGATGAAGGCCTTTATAACCTATAGCTCAATCACCTGCGGGGGTGGAACTTGACATGTGGCATAAAAATAGTTCCACAAACAGATATGAGGCATCCAAGGACACAAACTTAAACTTTTTTTTGTTTTCTTGCATGACCGGAAGCAACCGGTTTGAAGCCTTAAACAGGCATTTTTAAAGTCAAAGAGTCTTTTTTGTCTTTCTGTCACTCTGTCTCATTCTCCCTCTCTCAGATCTTCATAATGAGAGTCAGTCGCCTTTCACCCCTCCACAATAAACTTACTTCTACCCAGCTTCCTTCCTTTTGATCATACAAAATTCAGCAGTGGGGAAGAACACTAAAGGAAAGGGTCAAGGACTTTAGATGTCATTAGCATTTAGATTTGAACGGGTATGAGGATTTGGGTATGAAGCGGAAAGATTTTTCAAGTGGTGAAGAAATGGAAGTTCTCTGCTGGGTGCAGAGACATGAGCAGCAAAATGAGAAGAAAGATGGTGGAGGAGAAAGTATTAAAGCTGTAGTAAGAAACGTTATTTATATATTTAGAGCAACAGCAAGTATACGAGCCATAAAGACAGAATTTAAAACATGAACGTGATTATGTGAGGAAGTGGTATTTAAGAAAAAGGGAAAATGTGTGAATGAGTGGAAATTGTGAAATGAGCGAGAAGCAGATGGAATGAAAAGACAGTGTGCAACCTTCATCCTCCTCATCATCAGGATTCTCTGCATAACTACTCTTTGACTCTCTCTCTCTCCGGTTGGAAACCCCTCTGAGCATCATGAAAAGGATCCCATCCCTCAAGAAAAATGCTTCACAACATGAAGCATACACAGTGAAAAAGATAGAATTTGCAACACAATTTTGTCCTACTAAAGTTAAAACTCAGTTCAGAAGTGGAATGGATGAAGCTCACTGATTCACTGCACATACCATGAAGTTAGTTATAAAAACTTGGCATTTTCTTTAAAAAATGGTGGAGCATACAATATTTCCAAATGATTCTAATTCCTAGTATTCACTTTAATATAACAGTTCAGTTAAAATAAAATGAAGTTGAATTAGTTTAAATATAAATTGTTGTTTTGACAGATATGGAAAGAGAGAGGTGGAAAAATGGAGCAACTGTAAGTAATGACATAATTGTTTTCTTCCAGCCTGTTTCGTTTCGCTCCCATCTTGGATGTTTGTTTCATTGTACCTCTGCTCACAGCCAAGGCCTCAACCTGACTTCATGACCAAGTGCTTCTTGTAACATAAGCAATAATTCCTTTTTGTCTCTTTTTAATCTGTGTTTTCCTGTACTTGTTTATTTTCTCGTGGCCTTCCCCTGTAGCTGAAATGTTTCACATGAAGCGTACGATCTATCAACTCTTCATGTATGCTTAGGATGTCTGTCAGGAGCCTTCTGAGGTTTTTCGTGTGACATTTAAAGTCAAACTTTTTGCCTTGCTGAAAGTAAACGAGAGTGGGACTAATTTAAAACACCACATCTCACTTAGCCTTGGTTTGACTTGAAGACCATGTAATGGTTATAGTACAATTTCCTGTCTGGAAAACAAGCAAGCCTACACTCAGGGTCAGGGTTCAGAGATAATCTAATTTTCTTTAAATACCGTTAAGAGATTTTCTAGATAGTCACACTAAAAAAATTAACATGCACACATATGCTTGAGTGTGTGTTTGTGTGTGCATTGGTTTGTTTAAGAAATAAAGCAAAAAAGACAGCAGGCCTGCACCTGTTTCTGATTAAAACACCTCGATACAGATCTCAGACATGTATTTTTCAGCTCTTAGGGGCACAAAGAGAATGAGTTGTCTATTTGGCTTCAATATCTAAAGTGGAAATAATGTTTCCATGAGTGTTAAACCAAATGAAGGTGGGTTGGTATGTCCATTTTTGTGTTGTTTGTATATGCACCTGTTTATGATTGTACATTCATGTTCACTTTTGGTGAAACCCTCTATGAAGTGGGTTTTCATACTGAACTTCACATATGAGTCTTTTGGTCTAAAAGATAACTTTATGCTTTTTATTTTTTTATAATGTAACTTTCTATTTATTAAATTAGTTGTCATCTTTTAATTTACATGATTTCTTTCTCGTGATAAACAACAACGTCTAGACAACAATCAAACCATCTTCATGTTGAGACGTACCACCTAATCAAGGACTTAGAAACAGTAAAATACTTTATACTTTCTGAAGAGGTTGAGGATGATCGTATTCCACAGCGATCAGCAGGACGCACAAGAGAGCATATTTATCATTCCATTAAAATGTTTTAACTGTTTGGATTTGAAACTTTTCAAAGTTTAGATAAAAGTTAAATTGTGTGGATATCATACTTTGTTCCACACTGTCAAATCATATCAAAGAAGCAATTTGGCACGGTGTACTGCATATCCATCCACCTGGAAGCTTGGGTGAGAGCTTTCATCTTCAGGCTGTTTGTTTGTGTGTGTGCTCACCTGCAATTGAACACAGGACTGCATCTCCCCGTGTGTTTCAGTCCATGGATGTGCTAGTGTTTGTTGATGATAAGTTGTAGTTTTATTTCTTGTGACTAATTAGTTTTTTTTTTCAGTTTCTATGCATTTTTTTTTACTGTATCCATCTGTGCATTGGGCTTTAATGTGTCCACATTTTTGTACATTAATTTGTGTGGATGGAAATTTGTATCCGTCAGTCCGTCCGTCAGTCCGTCTGCCTGTCTGTCTGTCTGTCCGTCCGTCCGTCCGTCCGCTTCAGGGAAAGCTGGTGGTTAGTACCAGAGGTCACTGGACAAAAGTAGAGCTACACCCTAGATCGGTTGTCAGTCCATTACAGGGCCACACCAGTACAAACAACCATTCCCTCTCATACTGACACTTCAGGTTAATTTACAACTAAACTCAGACTCAGAGGCTGGAATCATGTCAGTTCTGTGTGCATGAGTTAATCAGTACAAAAAGTAATTTATTTGTATAATTTATCTCATTTTTCTTGGGAAAACACTTTGAGTTAACTGTGATAATAGTTAAAAATGATGCTACTTTTGATTAAAAAGTCAAAACATTTGGCCAAATTCATGAATTCATTCATACATTTTGCAGCATCCCAATAAGTCATGCTCTGCTTTAACAGCAAGTATCCAATAAAAGCATTACTTTTGTTATTTTAGTCAGACTGACTCTGCTCTCCTTCCACTTGTGCAGTGCAGAAGATCACATACTTATTAGTATTTATACTTACATTCAAGCTACAAGTTCATGCTTTTACCATTAAAATGAAACCATATTATTTGAAGATATTTGAACTCTTGATGGTTTATTTAATGGCAGTAGTGCAAATAGCCCTTATGTCATCTCCCTGGAGAATGAATGAATGAATGAATGAATGAATGAATGAATGAATGAATGAATGAATGAATGAATGAATGAATGAATGAATGTTGGGAAAAAACAAGGTCTTCACAGAGGGAGCAATAAATTGTTGAACTTTAATAAAAATACATTTTTTTAAGTAGCTGTTGCTTTGAGGATTGAGTTATTAATTGGCAGATCAGTTGTTTGATCTCTAGCTTTTCCAGACCTTATGTGTCTTCCAGCAAAATATTAAACCCCATATCGCTTTTGATGTGGGTGTAAGTCACACATAATTTGCTTTGGATGAAAGTTGCAGCCATAAATGTATAAATAATGTAAAACGGCATGAGTTAAGAAAAAGTATACAAATGTCTATTGCAATAAAGTAAAATTGTTAAAGTACAATAAAACACACTTACCTGTACCCATCTTAAATTTGCTATTGTCATCGTATGCTTACCGAAGGTGTTCCAAGTTTCAAGTCTAATAAACATTTAAGTCCGGATTGTTGTCAATAAATTCCATATATGTCTCAGTCATTTAATGTCATCGCATTTATGTGATTGGGGAACAAATACAGTGCTGAACATCATTCATCTTAACTTCATATCTGGTGCAGTTCTTTAAAGAAAAACATCCTTGTATCGAGTTAAGTTTCCAGAAGAAAAAAAAAATGACAGTTTGTCTTAATGGTGACAACTCAAACTTTCATTATGGCTTCAGGTACACAGGTGGCTGAACTTGTAATTTAGTGTTGAGTTAAAGTGTGAGGAATGGTGGCTTTGAGAGCATTGTAAATAGCCTAGTAAATCACTAATATGTACTGCAGACTTCCTACACAGTCTGCCACAGCAGATAGCAGTATATTAGCAAAGTCGATTCAGCTTTAGGCCAGATATACATCCATTATCAATGCCACTGCTACAGTAGAGCTTAATGGACTTAGAGGCTGCAGAGTTTCAAAGAGTAAGTTGTAAAGTAAATGTAGTCTTTGAAGCAAATACAGTCTATAAAGTGAGAAGGAGGACAGCAAATGTGGGTGCTGGGCTGCTCAAACCTCAAATTTGTTTTTTAAGGGCCAAAAACCTTATTTGCAATTTCAAAGGAAAAATCAAACACTTAGCAAATTTGTATGTGTTTAACGTTGGTCAAATAAACCTGATTCTGAGTCTCAAAAGGTCACAATAGTTTATTGCTAATTATCAAAAAAAGACATCTAAATAAAAACTGGTCTTTCAGCTAATGTGGAATCAGATACCTAATAGCTTCTCACTAATCTTGTTCAGATCCTACTGTGTGTTTAGAGGCAGTTAATAACAATGGTCTCATAGCCTTTGGAAATTTGGAACAGTCAGCCACCTGATTTTCTGTCTCAGGAGGAAGAAAGCTGTCAGCTCTGATCATCTTCATAATGTGAATTCCTTCTCAGGTCTCTGACGGCCTGGCTGTGACCCCGACCAAGGGGTTAAAAGCCACATGTTTCCCAACATTTCTTTGCCTTGCAACCATGCACTCTTTGGGTTTTACAGTGAGAGTGTGCCAGTGAAATAAAGAGAGAAGCAATTTCCCAGTAGAAGTCAGGGATATGGCTGGGGCTCTAAGGCCAAGGTGAAAACAAGATTTTATGGAAAATCTGTTTCTGCTTAAGACATTTTCTCTTCTCCAGCAGTTTTTCACCTCTTCCTTTTTTCTGACAGGCTATAAAGTTGTTATGTATGGGGCTGCTTAAATTTGTGAACTTATACAGGAAGCACTGCTGGTAACAAATATACATGCCATGTCATTGCACAGTTGGAATTTTAAAGATTTTAACGAGTCTCCCTGGTCATGAAAGACACATCTTTAAAGTCTATTTCCACTCAAAAATGTCCCTTTATAAGTTGTTACTTCTTTGCTTGATATTTATCTTTACTTTGAAGGAAGAAATTGACATTACATCTTGCTAATTTAGAAACAAGAGAACCACATAAGGAAGCATGAAAGCTTACATAGTAGCTGAAGATGAACAGTGATGCTGGGCGAGTCAGTATTGGTCCAAAAAGTAATTTATAAGGAAGTGCAGGAACTGAAATAAAGACAAGTTACAGCATTATCTTGTATTTTCAACTCATAAAACAAACCACGATTGTTTAATTAAAGATTCTGTATTTCCCTTTGGTAGAAGATGCCATTTAAATCCAGTGACTTTGCATTCTTTATTCCAGCAAAACCAAGACCAACTTCATGAGCTATAGATGTGATTTCAGTGTTGCGTCAAGGCATAGCCCTCATTTAGCACTGACAATCTCTGTCTAAATTTAGAGGGAATTTAGACGAAGGAGTTTTACATTTATCACTGTTTATAACACAAACAGTTAAAAAAAAACATGGAAGACACACAACCAGTGCCTGTAAAAAATGGTATAATTCCAGAGAGCACCATCTGGATTTTTAACCCTAAATTAATAAGTTCTATACTCAGTTTTGTGTCATAGATTGAAATGAGAGTCTGCATGTTTCAACTTGAGATACTGGGGCCAGACCTATAGGGCAATGCATACCAGTCGTGTTTGCATTGGCAAAATATAGATGCTTGATTTTTACATCTAATTTTACATATATAAACATTTTAGACAAGGGGATATTTACAGATTTGTGGGCAGTACTTGTAATACTGTGAAACTCTGGACTGGTTTCACAGTTATTATATCTATAAGCTTATTAAATGTGTCCGATGTTTTGCTTGAATAACCTAAAACATAGTGATGGAAAATCAAAGATAGTAAAAATCTGGTCCT
>SSNP01000014.1:5507643-5572625 GCA_006937955.1 Pachypanchax playfairii
CCTCCACTTCTATTTACTGTACTTTAAAGCTCCCTCCCTTTATTCAATCAGTTTCTTTTGCTAAGTAAACCGATCTGGTGAAAAGCTATAAAAGCGTTGTTTATGAACAGAGCAGTAAGTGCACTGTTGGCAAAATAACCCAAACTGATTTATGTTAGGGAGAACTTAGGGAGTAGTATACTAAAGGATATATAAATATATATTTAAAAACTATATGGCTTTCCAGATTGTGCATCTATCCCTGTTTGTCTGATTCTTACATCTTTTCTTTCCTCAACCTCTGCTTTTTTTTTTTCTCTCTTTTCCTTTAGAACTCTGCCCGTATCTTAGTTGTCTTGTCCTTCTCAGTAAAAGAATCATGAATCAAAATTCTCCCACTTTGTCATTGTGTGTTTTGCCCCTACATAAATTTTATGTGACCACTCTAATTCATCTGCAAGATGCAGCCTTTCGTTTTCTGTTCAATGAATACATTTCTGACTTTTAAACCCTCGCTTTTGGAAAAAAAAAAAAAACAAAAAAAACAGCTAAAACATCAGAAAAAATAATATGAAGGTCTGAAAAGGACACACTTATAAAGAAAAAGAAAACCAAGGGATGTCGGAATTATTCAGAAAATTCCTTAACAGTCAAATTAACACTGCAATCTGTCAGTCTCAAGGTTGAGAACATAACAAAATAATCTTAAACTGCGAAAATGCATCATAAAAAGAAATGAAGAAATATAAAGAAAAATATACTCATCATTATTTATTTATAAATTTAGAGAACTATAATGCACTTCAGGGTGACTTATCACCAAAACATACAAACTTCACTCTTTGACATCTACTGTATAAAATGAAACCAGATTGCAATTAATATTAAACAATAATAGTTCCAGCATCTTCAGTCTTCAGAGTTTTATACTGACTGCTATGCCATAACATTTTTATTTTGCAGTCTAAGATTGAGCATTCAACTTAAAAACAAACAAACAAAAAATAAGCATTATTTTCTTTTGTGTGATTTAATCATTAAACGATGCTTTGCCAGTTGAGAAAAAAGTTCATCTTGCCAGATGACTAACAATTTATCTTGCAAGCATGACTTCTGATGAAAGCCGTAAAGCTATTGAAAATAATCCTAAATTCAGTTTGACCAAAACATTTTAAAAATATTTTCCTAACCTGTTTGTTTTATATGCAAAGGCAAATGAAGGAGAAAAATCATCAGTTTATAAAAAATAAAAAAAATCACACAGTGAAAGTAAATTACATGTAGCTCATTTTTGGAACTGTGAGCTCTAACATTTTAAGATTTGATATTTAAATGTGAATTAGTTTATTTTAACCCTTGTGAAATAAAGAACTATATGATTTTATATTATATATTATTATTACTATATGATTGGGGAAGTTGCACAGCACTAAACGTAACAGACAAAAAAATATAGTTGCTCCCGTGAGTTATTAATTCTGTGGGCTATTTTATGAATTACCACAGTTATTATTATATGTGACTATTTGTGTACAAGGTTACTAGAAAAAAAAAAAATTCTAGAATTTGTATAATTGTATTAAAATATATCCTAATAAAACACAAAAGTAGGAAAACTTTCATTATGCCTGGTTTTGATTTGGATATAGTCTTGTTGTTGTCTCAGTGGCCAAATAGTCACGTAAAATATGTCCTTGTTTTTTGTAACATAAATGTGAAACAATAGCACATTTTTTTTGGCGTGTTGATGAATATTATACAACTAAATACGACTATGTCCTTAAGTTTGTCGATGTTACCTTCCTTTTTTGAATTTTTCATGTTCATGGTTTCCCTACTTTGCTTTTATTATCTGCATAGACAGTACATATAACTTCTATTAGGGATTTAAACCTCACTGAATTGTTTCTGTATACGGAAAAACATGTTATCCACCTAACAACTGACAAACACAAATACATCCAAAACACTTTACATGTTGTGGTTGAGTTGTTGGTAAAGACAAAAAAAGTTAAAACTACTCTTAACAATCCGTTAGTCATTGTTTTTGTGCATCAGGAGCTACATCTTGTTATTTCTAACAAAATCTAGAGAGTGTGCACTTTGAAATAAAGAAAGTAAACATGGCTGTAAAGCTCAGTTCTTTGATTCCTGCCACCCACACTGGCTGTTTCTGCAAGCAACAAATATAACGTCTCATAAATCCTGACTCTAGAGAAGATATAAGTTAAAAAACATGCTTTTTTCAGATATAACTCTTACTCATAATTTAAAAATTAAAACATAAAAGCTAAATAATAAAATACCATGTTAAATATTGTATTTATTTAGACATCTACAAGCTGAAAAAGGAGTAATGGTACCTACAACCAGATCTGAGGCAAGGTGTTACATGGGTAACATTCCTGTTACTTGTAACAGAAAAAATGAAAAAAAAAAAAAACAAACAGAACAGGGTAAAGGATCAATATAGGGGAATGCAGAGATAAGTGAGTCACAAAAGGTGTGTGATGAAAAGGTAAGGAAAATGGTAACAAATCAGGGTTATTGGCGAGTGATGCAAATGGAATAAGAGGAACAAAGCAGAGTAAAAAGTGCAGCTTAAACTTTAAAAAAGAAACAAGGGTGAGGATGAGAGTAAATTAAATTTAGAAGGGGGTGTCAGTGGTAAAAATAGAATGACAAAAAAGATGGACAGGAAAAAGAATAAATGAAAAAAATCTCTGGAGGCAAAGAAAGTTTGAGAGCAAGGCTAGACTGAGAGGACAAAAGTGACAAAGGTAGCAGAAAATGAAACACGACAGATAGAGGAGAGGAGTTAGGAGAAGAACTGAACACAAAAAGGGATGACCTGTGTGATAGAAGGAAAGGAGGGAGGAAAATACAGCCACAGTGGCTTGACAATAGTAACACATCTCAATTTTGCCCCGTTCCCCAGTGTAAATTTGTGTTTCGGTGAAGTGTTGGCGGGTAGAACAGCTGAACTTTCATCTCAGCGCTATGGTTCAACTGACACTGCAATCTCGGTGCAATCTGGACATGCCAAAACATATTCACGCTGATCAGTTGAAGCAGCAGCACAGGCATTTTGCACTCCTTCTGCTGCAATAAAAACATAACATCAGAGCAGAAGAAGTCAGCTGTAAGAGAGAAAACAGAGCACTAACAAGCATATAAACAATGAAACACACTGAGTAACAAGAAAACAATCCAACAGCAGAGAGACTGTGGGCTGACGGTAAACCAAACAACATCTCAGTTTAATAAAGTCAAGGATGAATAACATAACTAACAGATGGAATTTGTTGGTCACATTTTCAATTGTTCAAATTTTCAGAGAGTCTAAATCAACAAAGTCAAATGGATTATTGAAGTAAATGGTGGAGGGAGGTAAAACTGGAAAGATGAATATAGAAATATGTGATTGCACAAATAAAAAAGTTTCAAAAAGAGATTTGGATTTTTGATGGAAGAATTATGGAGTGAGTTTGAGTGGGTGGGTAGTAGAAAAGTCAATTTGCACACAAAAAGGTTGCATGTGGTTTTCCAGAGATAGTTTTGCATTATATGAAAATCTCATGTGTTGTGATNATGAATAACATAACTAACAGATGGAATTTGTTGGTCACATTTTCAATTGTTCAAATTTTCAGAGAGTCTAAATCAACAAAGTCAAATGGATTATTGAAGTAAATGGTGGAGGGAGGTAAAACTGGAAAGATGAATATAGAAATATGTGATTGCACAAATAAAAAAGTTTCAAAAAG
Source organism: Pachypanchax playfairii (assembly GCA_006937955.1). NCBI lineage: Eukaryota > Metazoa > Chordata > Actinopteri > Cyprinodontiformes > Aplocheilidae > Pachypanchax > Pachypanchax playfairii. Next base: position 5,511,390 of record SSNP01000014.1, read on the forward strand.
AGATTTGGATTTTTGATGGAAGAATTATGGAGTGAGTTTGAGTGGGTGGGTAGTAGAAAAGTCAATTTGCACACAAAAAGGTTGCATGTGGTTTTCCAGAGATAGTTTTGCATTATATGAAAATCTCATGTGTTGTGATCCTTTCTTCTTTAAGCCAAATGGGCTATTTACTTTATTAAATTCTCTTAGTTTAAAGAGAGCCTGGGAGCCATCTGTTGAACTTGGTTCAAACAAAGAGGAAAGAGAGAAAGCATATGGTACCATGTGTTATCACACTTTGTTCAACACTTGCAACATTTATAAAACAAAAATAGACCAACAGCAAAAAACATCTATAAACTAAAAACAAAAACAGCAGGGTGAAGGGAATGAAACACTTCTGGTAAAGTGCGAGGTTGGGAATTGGAAAAGAATAAAACCAGATGGACACCGAATGAGAACAAAATTAAATAAATTAAAAAAAAAGAAATATATTTAAATTGTGATGAAAACTGTAGAAAAGGTCAGTGTCTTTTATCAAAATTGCAAGTTCACACTTTGATCCCTTATATGTTCTAGCTTAGGTAAAGTTAATGCTACATGTAACAGTGTTATGGCTTTCACCCAAAAAAACCCTCCCAGTTTTAAACCAGGCAAGTTTAATTCTCATTGCCTCACCCATTAGCATGTTACTGTTTTAACAGCCTGTCTTTTAGTATTTGGAAAAAAAGAAGTGCTAAACATCACAATATTTATGGCATTCTGATCAATAAATTTTGATCAAACAGGTACAGCATGTCGAATAAAATACATTTTTCGGAATGGCCAGGTTAAATATTTTTAAAATATTCTCTAACAGAGGTGCAGCAAGTATGATCAAATAAAAAAGAAACACCAGCAGAATCTGAAAGGATTTTGCTCGTACTGAGCACCCTGGCCGGTTAGTACTAGGCAGCCATATAAAAAAAAAATCAAAGAGAAATGACCATAAAAAAATAAGCAATTGGATCCAGAGTTTATTCTGAAGATACAATGACATTAAAAGCATCAGGTACATGTCCACAAAGACTAATTGGGTTATAAGGGCAGCTGAGGAGGCAGACAATAGGTCAAAAGGAGAAACCAGGAGGTGAAACACCTGGGTCAAGAAAACAGAGGCAGTTTCCACTGTGTGTGGGTTAAAATTTACAGGATCAATATGTTAGCCAAGGACACTGAGAACAGCAACATGAGTTGGAATTAGAAGCAACAGTAGCAACATTAAGGGAAACTCTGTGGGTTTTAGCTGCCTATCAAGGCATCATGAGACTGCACCCCATCATTAACTCATAGCATTTCTAAAAATCACTTCTTGCTCTATGTAGCTGAATTATATTTTCCACTATATTAGTATTTTTACCCTCCTAATCTATAACATACGTATAGTGAAAAACCTGTGCTCATGTTTGAAGTTATCAGTCGAAGTGTGAGGTTTTTGGGCATCAGAACAACAAACATGTATTTATCTTACCATTTATCTGTGTTTGTTCTCCATTTTTCAGAATTGCATTGGTGATAAATCTGAATCCATGACTTCTTTAATGCAATTTAAATCTCCATTAAAAAATATTGATTTACAAATCTGGAAATCAATTTAAATTCTGTAAATAAATTCTTTCTGAAGTACAATCGACTATTTCTCAAATAGTAAATGTCAGCGCATCTTAATAGCTATCTCATTAAAAACTTGGATGAGCTTTTACTGTCTAAAGCAGCTGCTTCACAGTTAAAACAAATACAATTTGGTCACATCTATTAAAAAGAGGAATAAGAATAAATCAGTCAGTTATTATCAACCTCAAAATGGGTGATGGCGTGGTTTCAAGAAACAAGAAGTGGAGAAAAAAACAACTTCCAGGGCCAATCACCCAGCACCTAGGAGGTGACTCGGGTGAGCCTGATATCAACATGCTGCAGGCATGACTGCCCTTTTATATCCCATCAGTCCTTTTGCATAATGTCATTGGTCAGCACGAGTGCTGGGGAAATCTTTCAGAGTCCATTTGAAGGAGAGAAAATGCATAATCAGAACTTACAATGCAACTGTTGACCATAACACCCACTGGCACCGATGTCTCCAAGGCATCAGAAAGAGAAGGCAGCCACAAACATTGAATTTGACACATGAGGATCATACATTAGGGCAGCAAGATGGCACAGTGGGACAGTTGTACAGATAAGAAAACACCCTGAGACCAGTCTCTCAAGGACAGTTTGCTTTGTAAGTAAACATGAAAACATGTCCAGTACAAACAGAAGTCCAAAATCTCACTTAATGTAGAATTTGGAGCTAAAATGTTTGGAGAAGAACACCTACAAAAGAAGAAAAAACTACTTGATTTAAACTCACTATCTAAAGGATTATCTTTAGCTTTTGCACAGTAGACTTTTAATGTTCTTGATATGCTTGGCATGTAGTTTGAGTGAGTAGTTATAATTGAGTTTTTTTTTTTTTGATTAAGTTATCACAGTCTAGTTTTTGAGTTTATATTTGTTGTTTCAACACAGAATGTGGGCATGAGAGGATTGGAACGCTAGACAAAATGTTACATTGTGATTTGTTTGATGTGGTTGTTGTCAATGAATTCAAAAGTGGTTAGCTTGTCAGCAAACTTATAGATCTCAGTTGATTAATTAGCAGCCATTGACTTATCTAAAAAGAGAGACAAGCTGTCTTTTTTCCACCCACTGTTGAAAAGTAAAGCTGTGTGATCTATTCTGCACATTAGAGACATAAGGCTAAAACACGTGCCCACTCTCCCACACACAATGGTTGTGCATGTTTTTTAGCATTAAATAACAAAGTACAGGTAAATCTGTTAAAGATGAATACTTTAAAATAATATTTAAACAAGTAACATTAAGTTAAAAACTACATGAATCAATAAGATTGAAGGAATCAACACCTGGAACACCTGAAAAACATATCCAAAGTGTATTTTTATTTCTAACTGAGGTTAATGTCGAACTCATTAACCTGAAAAGAGCTCAATTTCAGATTTATTCTGGAGCCAGCCATGGGAGCATCATGTCCACCTCAACTTTCACATTCCAGTCTAGCTCTTTATATAAGTTGAAAATACCCTCTAATTACCAAATATTTAGCATTTCTCCATTTGATACAGCAGCCAGTACGTCCAGATCATCACCTCATGGTGGAGCATTGTTTCTAAACTTGTAGGGGAATTTCTCTGTCTATGTCAGTAGTATAAACTAGCATAACATGTAGTTGTAACCCATATTTTATGGCCTAGAGTTGCTCAATGGAATTATTTGACCAATTGGCAGCCAGCGATAAAATAATCACAGCTAAATAGTGCAAGTGTCAATATGTAAGAGCCAACAACCAACTTTTGATTTGTTTCATAATCCCTGCCAGCACATACCATTTGCTAACCACTCCATACAAATTTCCATTTCAATCCCCAAACAGTTGCTTGGTTTTACCAAACAATCTTTAAAAAATAAATAAGTAATGAAACAAGCTTCCACAAAAATGTCAAATATACTCTTTTGTACACTTTTACACTTTAAGCATCCCTTTCCCCTCTGTCTATCCAGACATTTTTACTGCTGAGAGTTCAGAAAGTCTGTCTTTGTTAAAAATAATATTCTTACTTTGTTTTTTTGCATTTGGGAACAATAGAATCAAGAAAATACAGTATATTCAGAGTAGTACAGACAAACAAAAGATCTGTTTGTTGGGGACTGATATAATGATATTTGTGCCAAATGTAGAATTTCCTCCTGAAAGTAAAATCCATTATTGAAGAAGTAAATACATTCAACTTTTATGAGGATTTCTAGTAACCATCACAAAGGCTGAAATATGCATGCAAAGAGGGACCACAGACTGAACAAGAGGCGGTTGTAAGGAGGGCACTTGTCATTTTAAAATGCAGAGAATACGTGACTGTCTAATTACAGCAGAATACGTGTCAAGTCCCTACTCATGCATGCACCGAGCCATACACTCACAGCATCCCTCTGGACTGCCCTCCAATCATGTTAGAATCAAAGCTATCATCATGCTGGCAGAGCTGAGATTGGATCAGGAGAGAGGGTGTATAAGAGAAAGGGGTCATTTAATAGATCAATATGTGTGAAAAACAAGAAAAAATGAAGGAGAAAGAAAAGGACATATGTAAAGAGATTAGTATAGGAAGATTGAGAAAGAAGCACAAGAGAAATTCAGAAAAAAGAATCAGGTCACAATGTTCCTTTTTCTTTTTTTTCTACCATTTTCCCACTTTCTGCCTGTACAAACCAACCAAGTGGCAAATAAATGCATAAAATAAAGTACTACCAACAATGTTCATCAATGATACTGATTATTAAACATTTTAAAATAAATGTTAGCTTCTTGTCAGGTTTGGTTAAATCACATCACTATGATGTCATGCCAAATTTTGTGTTTGTCTATCAGAAATTGGAAAACAATCACTGCTGGTTTTTACCAGGAGAGTTCAGCAGTTTCAGAGAACAAAATTAAAATTAAAAGATAATACTGGATAGTCACTCCATCCTTTTACTATACTTGCTTGTTTCTGCTCAGGTTTGTAGTCCCTATCCTCAGTGGTCTTTTGGTAAAATGTGGGGTTCAGCACAGAAGGTTACTGGTAAACTACAGGATCACATGAAGACAAGCAACCATCCACACACACCTAGGGCCAAGTCAGATTTTGTAATTAACCCAACATGCATGTTCTTGTTGTGTGGGAGGAAACTGATGTCTGCAGAGAAAACCCACACATGCTCAGGAATAATATGCAGATGTCCATGCAGAAAGGTCCAGGTCAGGTTTTGAACCCGGGACTTCCTTGCTGTAAGGTAACAGTGCAACCAACTGCACCAACGTGTGTCCTACTTTGAATCATGGGAGAGTTATAATGTTATAATTTAGAAAAATGGACAAACAATTAATTAATTAACTAATTGATTTAAACGTAACTAACCTAACTACTTTAAGTTCAAGAGCTGCTGCTTGTTTCAGACTCGTCGTAACACAGATGTCCGTCACTGTGGTAATGCAGCTGTGCTTTGCCCTTGTAATTCTCTCTGCCCCCCTTTGCTGTGTGCATTATTTCCTGATCAGGGCTGTAGTAAACTTCAACCTGACTTTGTCCTTATTTCTGAAATCCATCTTGTTCTGACATAGGTCACCTTCCTTTTAATCACTATCCTGACCATGTGTGCTACATATCAGAGAGGGGTTATAAGCTCTTCAGGTGAACTCCTGCCTTCTGACATGGACAGATTGTGAGTTAGACAGCAGGCCAGTTTAGTACAGATGACAATAGCAATGTTTGAAATCAGCATCTCCTGGTTACCCTTGCCAATGTGACACAACACATAACCAGAAATTGATACATTTTTGGAGGGAATCATTCCAATTTCATTGTAAAGTACTCAATAATAAAGTGTCAGTTATTTAAAAAAAAAAAAAGAATAAATGTTTTTTTATTTTTAAACAGAACTTAAAAGATGAAATTTAACTTAATTCTGATTTATCACCTTTATTTGATTAGACTCAGACTTGTGCCTTCTTATCATGCCAAAATCACAGATGCTAGCTGTATAACAAAGTGCACTGAACCATCTGTTACATGAATCACTGTTTTGTATTTGCAGCGTGAGGGTTAACACATTCAATCTCTATGTGCTTTGCTACTTTCTCAAACACGATGCTCAACAGACCCATACAGTCTTACTTGTTTGTTCCATGCTGTGCTATAAGGCTAATACACTGGACTGTAAATGCATGTGCATGTCTGCCCCCTTTCTTTATGAATACATTTACAAACAATAAATATTATCATTACTATTATTTGAATATCTTCCACATTGTCATTTTGAAAAGGTTAGATTGGACTGGCGCATACTTGATCAGTACTTTAATATGTGCTCTGTTTGGTATGTCCTCTGTTAATGTCCAAATTACTGAAATGATGAGACATGTCAGGATTGTCACTAGGATTAGAAGACAGGGAAGTTTAGCATGCAAGACTGCAGTAAGGAATGTACCTGCAGAGTCCTGAGAACTATCTAATAATAAAAAAAAAAATAAATACAAAAAATCTTACTTCTTAATCTACCTTTGATAAGGTTCATTTGGCTACACAAACAACAAATTAGACAAACAATACAATTATTACATTTTAAAACAAATCAAAAAGCACTGCAAGACAAGATGGTTTAAACTTTAACCATAAACATAACTAAAGATGACACGATTTACCATGGGGAACATTACAGAAATAAAATTTTACATGACACAAAATCACAAAATACAAAAAACATGGAAAACCAAACAGAAACATTCATAAAACAAAAAGAAAAACACAAATATCAATAGATCACATCCTCAAATTGAACAGCACACCATATGATACAGAGCTGGAGCACAAACACAAACAGAATAGAAATAAATAAACATCTGTGTAGATTAGGATCAATTCATTCAAATTAGTTGTTGTGAAGGATTCACCATCTGAGTGGTTCAGGTGTTCTATGTGTGCTGATATTTGAATAAACACTCGAGTTTTCTCTTTTCTTCTGCTTCTCTATTTTTCTGTCAGTGCAAAACAGAAAGGAACTTTATTCCTGTTACAGTCTTTGTGTTAATAAGACTGAGAGCAATAAGATGAATTCATGTCATATACTGTACCTTTATTACATTTCTGCTAGTGTGTATGTGTGTGTTTGAGTGGGTGTGTATGTGTGAGGAAGGCCCAGCAAAGCAGATGGGTACAGCAGCTGTACTGCCAAGGCTATTTCATGACTCGATACCCAACAATAAATCTCTGCTAAATGCAAAAACGAACACCTTCAAACTGTTCCGCGGAGGCTCTCACTCACTTCCTGCTATTATTTCACAACAGTAAACAATTTCAAGGCATCCAATATCTATCAGTCCTGTATTGATTCTGTCTGACACCAGGAGCAACTTTTAAAAGGTGACATATTCTAAATCCATTTATCCAAGAACTTAAGAATCTTTGGTAAACTAAGAAAACTTGGGGTCTTAACGTTCCCGTGCAGCCTTCACAAACACTACTGTTGTTTTGTCACCCTCACTTTAAATTGTCTCCAAATCCATCCAAAGATGAAAGAAGCAAGATGTTGGGGATGGTGAGGGTTAGGGTCAACATATTCACACTCATATGAGTTGCCTAAAAAAAAAAAAAAAATTTTTACTCTACAAGGTCAATTTCCAGCTGCATATACAAGTAGAAAAAAACAACACAGCGTGACTTTAGTGTGTATATAAAGCAATTTTACCACAACTTTCCTGTTTTACCTCATACACTAAACTGTTTCTTTCCCCAAATATGTAAACGTTTATTTAAATTATTTTTTTAAAGTTTAAACCTTTTTGCTTAATACATGCACAGATTGGTACTCAGGGCTAATAATGCAAAAGCTATTGATAAGTAAAGTATTTAAAGACTGGAGAACAGTAGTAGCCTTTAGGTGTTTATTAATATTGCATGTCTGCATTGATTTGCTCAGATGAAAAAACTCACACACAGTTTTGAACATTTAGTGTATTTCTGTGCAACCAATAAAAGAAAAATCCAATAGATCACCCTGAAGCATTCAAAACTTTGGATGTATTCGTCTTTTTTTGTTGTTGTTCTTTGTCCAGAAAACTTGGCAGCTGACCTTTGAGCATTTAAAACTAGTCTCAATTTTGAATATAGTAAATGAAAATAAAATAAAACAAAGTTCTCAAACATGACACGAACTAGATAAGTAAATTTGTATTAGTGCAAGGGATTTTTTTTCTTTTCTTTTATTAGCATTGCATGAATCCAACATTACTGGAATATTGAACCTTGCATCTAATGCAAGTCGTTCTCAAATATTTTCATTAAATAATATTTGCAAATTAAATTTGTTACAATTTACTATCATCAAAAGTCAAGCTTACTGTGTCTGTAAGTCACAAAGATTCTATGAATCAGTTACAGCTGCTTTTTATTGGCTTAGAGTGTCACTTATTTCTCCTCTTGCACTTTCTACATTTCAGTAAAAATAAAAATAACTTATCTATCTACTTTGTCTTCCACTAAAAAAACAAAATGACTCTGGAAAGAATTGTGAGAGAAGTTTAAAAGAAAAATTGAGTTAACACATATAAAACACATTATGCTGCTTTAAGCTTTTTCCAATTACTGTTTGTTTCCTCTTAGTTCTTGTAAATAATCTCTCCCTGAGTGAATGGAGGAGTGAGTGCTGCTGGAGGTGGAGTGCTTGTTTTCTCAGTGAGTGACTTTTTCTTGCAGCTTTTCTATTGCTGCTGTTAAGCTTTGATATTTATTTACTTTAGTTTAGATATATAGGTGTTTGTTTGTTGCCCAGTTCTGTGTGGCATCATGACTGCGGTGGAGGGCGGTACGACATTTTAGAGGCTGACACTCCGTGATGCCATCAAACTTGTCCTGACAGTAAACTGCTCGATGGAGGAAGCTGGTTAAGCGGTAGGACAGGTGGTGGGTTACAGTGGTGTGAAGTCTGCCTGCGGCATGAACGGTGCCATTGTTATAATCAGAACAGCCTTTTAATTCAAAGTAGGTTTTATACAATTCTAGATATTCATACATAGTCAGGTGTGAGAATGGTGATTGTCCTAACAGATGGACTGGAGAGCCAAAGAGGTCTTTTGTAGGGTGTGCAGACAAAGTAAAAGTTACTGGGTGTGAAAAAAATGGAAAATAAAGAAAAAAAAGAAAGTGAGAAAAAATGAGAAAGTCTTTGTTTAGTGATGTTAAGAGAGGAACATATCTTTGTAGGCTTCCCTGTTAGACAGGAAAACCATTAATCTGTCTGGGCAGAAAGAAAGGGGAGTGAAAAATGGCTGGAAAGAGAGAGAGTGCTAAAGGAATGTATGAAATAAAGAGGGGATACAGAAAAAAGAATGGATGGGAGAGGAAAGATGGTGATATTGAGTAGGAAGTGCTGTATTCCTTGGAGGGTCAAATGGAAAGAAAGATGGGGGGGGACGGCCTCACTGACCAGAGTCAGGTTGGAAAACATCAATCTGCCCTTATACATCACCCTGAGGAGCAACAGATCACACAGGTTGAAAAAAGAGAGGGGGAAGGAACCAGAAAAGAGGGGGCGAAAGGGAGGGGTGTGTGAGGCAATGAAAGGTGGAGAACAGACATAAAAAGCATTGTGAATATTTTACTAATAAATAATAAGACAAATTTTATGCAATCTTCATGAAGAGGGACAGAACATGCTTTACAATTCACAACAAATGACGTCACACAAATTAAGTAACCAGGATTTGTTTGTATATTTGTGTGTTTTCAAGGAAAGCACAAGGTCAACTAGGAAATCCTTATTTTACTTTAAGAAGTACATCACTCTGCAAAAGTCTTTTTGTTTTAGAATTATATTACAATAAATGTAATCTAATTTTGTAGAATTTATTTATTATATTTTCATTTCTTGCTTCCAAAGAGGAAACCTTTCATTAATTTTCAGCCCAGCTCTAGACCATTTTCAAAGGAATATTTTGTTTGTGAAGACACCTAAGTTTGACCTATGACTCATTCAGTCTCCAATCATAAGCGATTAAGAATTGTTTCTGCAAGATGACTTTTAGAAACTAATTTTAAATGGGATTTTTACAGGACAGAATGTATCAAAAAAAGTAGTCACAGTTTGAATAAAATCTTTAAAGGATTTCAAGAAATCCTGAAGAGTTAATGCTCAAGAAATCTTTCAAAGACTACATCAAAGTTTGGCTTTAATTGGATCAAAAGATCTGGGGTGATTTTAAACTTTAATGCAGTGCTGTGTAATGCATTATTTTCAAGCGGATGATAATTCTTTGCTAAATGGATATATGGTTTTTCCATGTTTTATCAGGAAAGGTATTACAGCTGCTCTTCCACTGGATAGTAAGAGGCCCTTTTGTTTGGGAGAGTCTAGCTTATATGTCCTCCACGTTTCTGATTCTCAGATTGAGGATTTGTTTCTTTCTTAGTCTGTCAAACACATGTTTGGCTTGAGGATATATTGCCAAATCTTAGTGTTGATGTCAGGATGTTTTAACCAGCATGGTATTCTCTCATCCATTCATGTTCACATAAACACACTCTGAATCCTTCCCATAAAATGTTTTTCCAAGCAAGGTGGAGCAACATAAAAGGAAAGTGTGACTCAAAATAATTTTATAATCAACTAAATTACAACTTGTCAGTTGTTCAGATTTTTTTTTTTATTTATTTTTTTTTTAAGGTGAGTAATACATTGTTGATTAGATTTATAAATAAACTTCATGAAAAGACGAGCAGCTCAAACCTTTTGCATTTAGAAAAGATACATTTTTGGCCAACTGAAGTCTTAAAGTTAAATTTTCTTTAAATTTCAGTTGATAATATGCAAAAGCACATAGCATGAGCTTGCATTTTATTAGATAATAAACTTAGACCCTGGACTTCTTTCTAAACTTGTCTCATCGTGATATTATATGAATGTGACAATGTAAAAGCTCTAAATTTGGTGTTTTAGAAACCTTATTGCTTTTCTTCTTGTCTTTTGTTTTTTTCCTTCATGTTTCCTGCTTTTTTCACCTGGTGAGTGACCTGCAGGTGAGTCTAGTATGGTTCTGCTCTGTTTGAGCCCCAACCTGAGTCTTTGATTTCTGCTGCTACATTGCATGTCGGACGTCTTCCACTACTCAACACCAAACTGTTACTGTCACATTGGCCATAGTCATGGCCAAGTTATATAAATATGTTCTGATTGTTTTCATGAAAAGTAACTCACAGTATGTCTTCTCCTCATACAATCACAGTAAAATTAATTTCTATAGTTCTACAATCACTGTGAAAGAAGCATTAAGTGATTATATGTGATCCACACACTGCAATTCACAAGCAAGCCTGCCCAGGACTGCTCTACCATACTCACATACTAGACTCACCTGTGGTCCTCTACCCCCTCCTTGCTCTTCAGTTGGTTTCTTGTTCCTTGAATTCTGTATGTAAAAAACAAAAAACAAAAAAACAATTCAAACGAAATTCAAACTTACAGTGATCCAAAATCTTAGTTTTTGAGCTCTCAAAAACCTGCTTCTCTGTTTCCAAATAAAAATCCTCTTGTTTCGCATTAAAGCTCAAGACCATCTCTTACAATTGTACTTACTTTTTTCCCTCCGACTCTTGTTTGTTTCATTTTGGGCCCATCTTGCTCTGGCTTCCCACATCAAGTCTCTTTAGCCTGTTTAAACTTTGCATCTCTGTTGGTTGTAAAACTGACATTCTCTCTCTTTTATATCTCAATCGCGTCTGATTCACAACAGCAGCTTCTCCTTGTAAAGGATTCCACACCTGTGAGTAATATCCTTCCCTTCTCTGTGTGTACACATGGAGAAGTGTGTTATCCTCAACTGAGAAAGACTTTCCGTGTGTGAAAGGTTGTGAGCTTTAGCTTTATGTGTCCTGTCTCTCTCATTGCTTCTTTCTTGCACTTTCTTTTGCATCACAGTTGCATGAACACAAAAAGTAGAAAAAAGAACTAAGGGGGTGTGAGTGTTACCGAGTGAGCAACCAGAAGACATTTTATGGCCTTGAATCAGGCTGATGATGGAAACTGCTTCCTTTTTGTAGTATCAGAGCACAAGTAGTTCAGGTGCTGGAGCCTGATTGGGCTCCATTCACTCAGTATGTAGTCAGTCTCCAAGAAAAGGGGAAACTGAAATCAGCACCAGTTTTCAAAAATGCCTGCAAAGCATAACAGTCTTGTGTGGAAAGACATGAATAGACAGGAAAAAAAGATGAATGAGTACAAATTGACACATTTAGGAGGAAAGAAAAAGTTAAGGGGGTAGAAAGAAAAAAAAGATAAAATAAAAAATAACAAAGTAGGTTGGAGGGGGAAAAATCTTGGAAACTGGATAAATGTCTTACAAAAAAAACTAAAACAAAAAACAAACAGAAAAACCCAATGTGATAAGAACATATAGATATGAAGACTTGTCATTAAAACAATCTGTTTACTTGTTCTGTGTATGTATGGGGTCTTCCCCATTTTCCAATTTCATACTTGCGAGTATAAACGATTGTCTCAGTGTGTCCTGAATGGGGCCCTCCTTTCGCCCAGAGACCAGTTGAGATAGGTACCATTTCCCTGTGACCTTAAACAAAGAAGGGAATATGACTCATGTATCATGTGGTTAAATGAGCAACTATTTATCCAGATGATTTTATTTATTTAACTCATGCATTAAGATAGGCTTTCAAAATATAATTTTGATCTTCTGAATATTTATGGTTTCTGTTTAATAATAACTGTCAACGGGGATGTTGGTAATTTCAGTTTCACCATATGAGCTTCATAGAAGGGAAAGAAAAAGGATGCAAGTTGATAAGTTGTCGAATTAGGAGCATAACCTCCTTCATAAAAGTGAGAACGCACTAAAGTCTGTGTAATAAAATCTGTTTCACTTTTAAATTCATTGGCCACAACATGAGAGAACTTGAGCAATGTGTATCTGCCAAGTTGGGTTGTTGTATGTCACTGGTGTTTTCATTTAACACAAATTATCAAAAAACAAATAAATAAATCAGTAAATGAAAAGAACTTCTGTAACCCTGACACCCTTTTAGAAACCAACTCAACACTGCAAAACATTGTTCAAGGTTAAAGGTTTATTGGCACTTAAACATCAGATTAATGTTCTTTATCTACTTTAGATAGTTGTAAAAACAAATGAAGTAGCTGAAACATAAATTTGAATTCACCCATAAAATCTATCAAGCATGTGAATCTTCTCCACAAAGTAACTATCTGCGTACAGTGTGAGAAGTGAAAATGACTTAAGGCTGATGATCTGGTCTCACTTGATAGAAATTATTACTGAGATGGGTGATTTGTGAAAAATTGTCTACATTGCTGTCTGCTCATCACATTTTGTTATGCTGAACATTTGTCAGTTTGTCAGACGCTCTTGGGCTGGTTCCTCCAACACAGAGTTGTTTTGGAGAATGATTTTTGACAGTTTTGCTTTAGCATGCATTGGGGACTTTATGGGAGATGAAACGTGGCAAAGGCAGTTTTGGAAAAGCATGCAGAAGTGTCACTGCTGACATGTAATGCCTTGTTTTAAACCCAACTGTGTGAAGGGAAAATACTGAACTCTAACCAGTGTCAGTAATGCTACTTACCTACATAGCTACAAACCAGATGCAGTGAGAGCAGACAAAATTTCAAGATATCTGCCTTTGTTTCTTATTATTGTTGTTCCAAAAATAAGCAAGGGTAGTTAGACACCAAGTTAGTGGCATTTTAGGAATAAACTGACAATTACACTTGTAGAAATGTCAGTGGGGCTGCACAATGATTCAGTGGGAGGGACTGTTGCCTTGCAGCAATCAGTTTAAAACTGGGCCAGTACCTTGCTGCATGGAGTTTGCATGTTCTCCCCGTGCATGTGTGGGTTTTCTCAAGGGACTCAAGCTTCCACAGACCAAAATATGTGTTTAAGAATAAGTGGCAAATCTAAATTGTCCCTGGGTGTGAGTGTTTGTCTATATGTGACCCTGTGATGGACTGGTTACCTGTCCAGGTGTAACTCCGCCTCTTGTCCAATGACAGCTGGAGATAGACACCAACTCCATGAGACCCTGAAGAGGAAGAAGCATAGAAAAGTATAGAGAATGGATGAAATTTCAGTGGGATTTTTGTGAACTTAGTACAACAATCATACCCTTAATTTATCTTTTTTCTTTGATTTGGCTGCTGAAAATATATATATGAGGGTATAAAGTCATTTTAGCCAATCAAATGTCAGTCCATGCATGTTTTTTGCATGTTCTTTTTTTTTCTTTCAAAAATTTGCAGTAGCAGTATTTTTTTTTATTGCTGTGGTATGAGAGTGATATATTAAAATCTATATATTTAAGTAATGAAATGTGTAAATGTGTAAACGTTTAAAATATTATACTGAAGCTAGTTTAAAAAAAATGTTTCCATCAAGCTAATTTGAGGATCTAGATTGTCCTTCTAAAGTCTTCTCTCTCTGATGCAACTGTTGCTGCTGCCTTTTTTACCCACCAATGGGAATTTTTTCCATCTCCGCTTAAGGCAGACATTGTAACCAACAACTGTGTTTGTCGAAATGATGTGGTGGTCAAAAGCTATAAGGAAAAGTAGTGAGGAATTTTCATTTCATTTTGAGACTATAAAAAAAAAAAAAAAAAAACTCAGTTCCAAGGCATCGTTCACATATAACTCTAAAAAAACCCTCATGTACAACAATTTTCTGTTACATAACATTCTGAGTCATGAATCATTGCTTAACAATTGGCTCAGTCGGAAATGACCACAGTGAAAAATCTCACTGATCAGAATAATCATTGTGTGCATGTATGTCATTAGAGGGAAAAATAAAATCTACAATGGAGGAAAAAATAATCCCACTGATCTCACGCTGAGAACACAATCACATTAACAAAAAGGTAAACCAGCCTCCAGCTTGATACTACATTTCATGGTGTCAATAGAAAAAGTGTTTCCCAAATACATTTTAAAATGTCAAAAAGTCAAGTATTTCTAAATGTTCATGTATTCTAAAATTAAACCACCAATACATAATGTTCCAAATGCTTATTTATTAAATACTGAGGTGGTAAATTTATTAAATAATGAAACAAGCAATGACGACAAAAAGAAATCAAGGATAACACATTTTTATGGAAGGTTTAATAATACAGTAACCCCCCTCCAAAATAAATAAATAAAATAAAAATCTCTCTTAAAAATACCACAGGCCATTTTTGGTACCCACAGAGGATGTGGAAAGCCACAAGAGAGGGATGAAAAAACAGTAAACAGAATAAGTGACATGGGCAGCGAGAATGTCTATGAGCTCGTAAGTGTGAAAAGGTGAGAAGCTGAAGGAAAACATTTCCTGTTCTTTACTGTCCAAAGACAGGAGGCAATAAACACACTTACAGGCTGTGGGTTTAGACAGTGAGTGTGTATGGGTGGAGTTGGCATCTGGCATCCAGCACTGGGACATAAAAAGTACAACAGGGTGGTGTTATCTCTCCTATGAGCAGTCACATTCAAACATTTCCCATCACCGATGCACAATCATGACAGCTCTTGAGGTCAGACTTCAAAACAACTGATGTTTTGCTCTTTTTAATGTTGACTAATTAACTTGTGTTGCCTCTTTTTTGAGAGTTTAATGTATTTTGTGTCCAAATCAACCTCTTTTCAATCTTACAAAATCAAGTCACTTTGCGGTTCTTTGTGTTTTTGTAAGAGGGTTTTTGTTTGTTTGTTTGTTTGAGTGATAATTTTGCAGGTTTGGCTGTTTTTTTGTTTTCAGTTTCAGGATTCATTATTTTTGCCAACGTCTTATATATAAGAGAAGGACATGGCCTGTCTTAGTGTCCTCTGCTAGGACCCCTCAGTGTTTTTTCTGTGTCAAGTAAGTTACAAAACAAGATTGCTCTGGGTGTGATTGCTGTGTCTGTCCTTTGTGCTGTAGAAATCTGGCAGTGTCTTATTGTGTTGCTGTGTTTTTTATTCAGCTCTGTCATTTTCACTCCTGTAATGGATTTTTTTTTTTACTTCTGTTCTTCTGCAGGGATGTTTGGTATGCCTTGTCTTTCTCTTTTTAAATCAGTTTGGCATTTATTTACTTACATTCTTTCTCTTCTCAGTTCAGTATGTAATACATTTAACTTTTCATTATTCAAAATGCTCTCTGTTCAAAGAGCCCACTAGTCTCCCCACCCGTAACGTTTTTCCTTACAACTTAACGTCATCACATACATCATTTTCATATTGTGTATTTGTACATCTGTAGAATTTATAATTAAAAAATATATATAAATCTGTTATGTAATCAGAATTTAAGTTTTACCACCATTGAACTAGAATATCTGTATTCTTTAATCTGCTGTAAAACACTTCTTACTTTCATTGACTGAAAAATTCTTAGATATGTCTGTGGGTTCTTCAGTGAGGGGTGTTATGTGACACACTTTTAAGAAACTATAATAAATCTATAACTCTCCTGCAGACTGCCAACAGAGTGATTACATTTTAAAGAATTTAGAGAGGAATCGAGCTTCTCCGTGGACTTTTCAGCTGTACACATTTTAATTCTTACCCTAACCCTTTATCTTTAACTTTGTTCAAAGAAAAATACAAAGAGCATTAACTTTGAAAGTGTTTGTAATTAGAACTGTTGCAGTTCAAGTCAACATCTTCATATTGAGACAGAGAAACACACAGACACACACAAACCTTATTACTCAACTGGATAGATCCTGACAGGCATATCTTTGTCCTCTCAACTCTCCAGAAAGCTGCTAATCTGCTCAAACTATCAGCTTGCACTGGCTGTTAATTAGCTGCTTTTCCAGTATTTGCTGATTATCTCGGCATCCTGCCAGTGGGGTTGCTTTTCGATTGTCATCCGCTCTTAAAATGATAGGTTTTGTGTGTTCAAATCCGAATTAGAGACTTTTTACAGCTTTGTCATGTGGAAAACTTCACAAACATGCATTTCTGTGTGGGGTGCCATTTACAACAGAAAACATTTACTTTATTTATTTTAAGATAATTATTTCGAGATCTAATTAGTGGCAGAGATTTTTTAGAAGCCACCTGTCTCGGTAATGATGTGTTGGTTTCCTCGTCTTTATGTCCAAGCTTTTGAGCAGAAGCATGCTGGCATCACAACAACATAGCACATTCTGTGATTTTTTTTTTTTGTTTGAATTATATTTTTTCCACCCCTCTCTCTACCCCCCTCCCTTCTTTCTCTTTTTATCCCTAGAAGTAAAACGTGTGAAGAAGTTTTAACCTGTTTGTTGCAATATTATAAATGTCTAGATATAAAGGAGAATGAAAGAAAATGAAATAAAAAGACTGGAATTCTCTGACTTTTCACATGTTAGCCAACTAGCCACATTTCTTATATGCAGTATATGAATATGCTTACAAAACTGAGCACATACTCTAATTAACTAAGACACAGTGATGGTTCCTTAGCTGATTTACAACTGATTACTTCATCAGATTGTGTTTAATTGACTAATATGAGAATATAAGAAAACAGACTGGATGGAATGAGCCTGCAGGTTAGACATGACCACTGGTTGATGGTCACTGGTACCAGATATTTTTACCGTTATATAAAAACATCTGAAAATCATTTTCTAATCCAAGTTAGACGACTGTTCATATTTTTAACATTTGCATAAAATGGTTAATGCTAAACCCTGCTTGCCAATGTAAAATATTAAGGATGACTTCAGGAAATCTAAAACATAAATTTAAAGAAAGTAAATTACTCTTGAGTTTCTAGTTTTAAAAAGAAGACAGATACCAAACTCTCAGCTTTTGCCATTTATGATCACTGCAATTCAGCTAATATTGCTATGCGCAAATTCTTGCCAATATCATGTTGCTATTGTTTAAAATGCAAATTACTTAAATGTCTCTTGGTGGATGAATCTGTCAAACCCTGGAGAGCTCTGGAGGCGATCATTAACAATGCAAGCATGGCTCTGAGAACAGGGGAAAGCAGAAAACAAAAGGTACAGAGCAGCTATGAGAAACAACAACACGCTAAGGTAGAAATAATTGAAATGGGATACACGCAATAATTACAGGAGTGAAGAGAGGGAGGGATTTAAAAAAAAATGAAATGACTCTCAAGATTGCAATTTACAATAATTGGAAATGTAAAAAAATAATCCAAAGTGGGATATTTCTAGACATTAAATTGTAAGAGTTATAGTCTGACAAGCTATGACAAGATGGATGAAATGGGCTTATTAAAGTAACTATTCCCCGGAGAAAAAAAGAATAACTGTCAATTATTACATTTCACTCCACATGAAAGTAGTGCCAAGAAAGCAATAATGATGCTGACAATCATCATGTTGTTACTGCAGAAACTGGAAATCTTAATTACTGTTGGTCATTTTACTCAAGTTTAAGTTGAGCAATGGTTGGAGTTTTAAACCTTTACAACAAATTGTCACTCCCAGTTGGTTTTTGCTCTTTAGTCATTAATGTTACAATTGCACACATTCAATACAATAAAAATAATTACCATCACATATTAATGTGGGGAAGGTTACAGTCAACTCATCTAATTTTTATGTAAGAACAGTGTTGAAATGCAGATGTTGGTCTATGGAAGACTGAAATTAGTTGGTTTTAAACAGTAGGTCTGAATCTAGAGTCTAAATGTACACTGACTTTTAATATTGAGATTTGCTATTTACAGATTAAAATAAATAAATTCCTTCTCATATCTTGAAAGAAAGCAAGTTTAAATGCACCTCACAAATGTGAACAGAAACAATTTATTGAGAATGTTTTGGCACTGAGTTAAGACACTTTGGAGAGCATGGCAGAGGTCGGTGCAGACAGAACGTTCTCATTCAAGCTTGTGCTGGTGAGGAATTCTGAATCATTTTGTGGTATTTGGGCAGCCTTTGATTTCAAGACATGGGAATAAAGATGATATGGAAGGAGGTGTAACAGAAGCATGACTGTTTTCATTTGGTGGCTGTTTAGTAGATCTTGCTAAATAACACTACATTGTGAAGATGTGGAAACTTTCATACATTACTAAAAGGTTCTCATTTGCATCTATATTACCAGTTGTGACAACACATGCTAAATAAAGACAAACCTGGTTTCCTATTCATCTAAAACACGAGATGGCTAGGATGAAAAATTAAAAAAACAAAAAAAAAACAGAGAAAACAAAAGCAGACTGCAATTTTATCTACTTTGGATAATTCCTATTTTTACATAAGCATCTTCAGTTTTAGTACACTGCTCTATGCTTCTTTTTTTTTTTAAATAAGATTCTGAACTCTCACATACAGTGGGGCAAAAAAGTATTTAGTCAGCCACCAATTGTGTAAGTTCTCCCACTTAAAAAGATCAGAGAGGCCTGTAATTTTCATCATAGGTATACCTCAACTATGAGAGACAAAATGAAGAAAAAAAAATCCAGAAAATCACATTGTCTGATTTTTAAAGAATTTATTTGCAAATTATGGTGGAAAATAAGTATTTGGTCAATAACAAAAGTTAATCTCAATACTTTGTTATATAGCCTTTGTTGGCAATGACAGAGGTCAAACGTTTTCTGTAAGTCTTCACAAGGTTTTCACACACTGTTGCTGGTATTTTGGCCCATTCCTCCATGCAGATCTCCTCTAGAGCAGTGATGTTTTGGGGCTGACGCTGGGCAACACGGACTTTCAACTCCCTCCAGAGATTTTCTATGGGGTTGAGATCTGGAGACTGGCTAGGCCACTCCAGGACCTTGAAATGCTTCTTACGAAGCCACTCCTTCGTTGCCCGGGCGGTGTGTTTGGGATCATTGTCATGCTGAAAGACCCAGCCACGTCTCATTTTCAATGCCCTTGCTGATGGAAGGAGGTTTTCACTCAAAATCTTACGATACATGGCCCCATTCAATCTTTCCTTTACACGGATCAGTCGTCCTGGTCCCTTTGCAGAAAAACAGCCCCAAAGCATGATGTTTCCACCCCCATGCTTTACAGTAGGTATGGTGTTCTTTGGATCCAACTCAGCATTCTTTCCCCTCCAAACACGACAAGTTGAGTTTCTACCAAAAAGTTCTATTTTGGTTTCATCTGACCATATGATGTTCTCCCAATCCTCTTCTGGATCATCCAAATGCTCTCTAGCAAACCGCAGACGGGCCTGGACGTGTCCTGGCTTCAGCAGGGGGACACGTCTGGCACTGCAGGATTTGAGTCCCTGGCGGCGTAGTGTGTTACTGATGGTAGCCTTTGTTACTTTGGTCCCAGCTCTCTGCAGGTCATTCACTAGGTCCCTCCGTGTGGTTCTGGGATTTTTGCTCACCGTTCTTGTGATCATTTTGACCCCACGGGGTGAGATCTTGCGTGGAGCCCCAGATCGAGGGAGATTATCAGTGGTCTTGTATGTCTTCCATTTTCTAATAATTGCTCCCACAGTTGATTTCTTCACACCAAGCTGCTTACCTATTGCAGATTCAGTCTTCCCAGCCTGGTGAAGGTCTACAATTTTGTTTCTGGTGTCCTTTGACAGCTCTTTGGTCTTGGCCATAGTGGAGTTTGGAGCGTGACTGTTTGAGGTTGTGGACAGGTGTCTTTTATACTGATAACGAGTTCACACAGGTGCCATTAATACAGGTAACGAGTGGAGGACCGAGGAGCCTCTTAAAGAAGTTACAGGTCTGTGAAAGCCAGAAATCTTACTTGTTTGTAGGTGACCAAATACTTATTTTCCACCATAATCTGCAAATAAATTCTTTAAAAATCAGACAATGTGATTTTCTGGATTTTTTTTTCTTCATTTTGTCTCTCATAGTTGAGGTATACCTATGATGAAAATTACAGGCCTCTCTGATCTTTTTAAGTGGGAGAACTTACACAATTGGTGGCTGACTAAATACTTTTTTGCCCCACTGTAGATAATAAAGAGTTAGGTAAAGATATTCTGTCCAAACAAATCCAAACAAATAGATGGTTATAATCACAGTTTGCTCTTTATCCATAAAATATGAAACAGAACAAATGCAGCAACTGTACACTTCAGGAACAATCACAAAAAGTTAAGGTGGCCAGGATGGAAAAAGTAGGTTCTTACTCAGCATCTTCTTGGCATTACATTTACCTTATGCTTATGGCTTTTAGTAATCACTAAAATGCTACTGCACCAATGTAATCTTCTTTAAAATATGTATATATATATATACTGCGTACGTCAGAAACACTGTAAAACCTAATCTAACAGCATGAAATCCTGAAAAAAGAAAAAAAAAAAATATAACTCTAAATTCAATTTGGACTTCTGAGTTTGAACCTATTTAGTACTTTTTATTCATAGTAAACAATGCTAAAGGTGTTTTGGAATTAGAGTTAGAAAAAGATCCTAATTTATTTTTATTTTTTTTTTATTGTTTTGGAACCAGTTTGAATGACAAGTTGAATTGACCTTGTCAAACTGTTGGGTGTCTGGTGTGTGCATGTTCAGCTGAAAAGTCAAAGGAAAAATACATTATTACTGTCATACACTGGAATTTATCTTTTGTTCCACTTAACATGCAGATCTTAACTTGCACAAATTAACAATAGGGGTAAGAGCAAACAGTGTACATCTACCTGTATGCCCAAACAGACTCTATATCTTGCGCTGTCATGATTTGACTAAATCCAAACATACAGTATGCACATATAGTCATTTATAGTGAAAACATACTCAGACTTTAACATGTACATGCAAAACTACCACACAAACCCATATTTGCAACACACACGCACATGAAATTTGGAATGGAACACAGCTGGATGACTGCCAGCATATCTTTGTGGAAACCCAGCAACTGATGGCAATAGTACATTTACATATTTATTATTTCATTTTGGTTTCCCAGATCCGCTCTCTCTCACGCACACACACAGAAACAGCTTTCAGTTCAACAAACATGTACATCCAAGTCATGAAGTGAGGTCCTAAAGGAGAGAAGAAAAGCTTTTCATTGAGTGTCAGGAACCGGATTTGACAAAAAACAGAAAAATGCAAATAGCAAAAGGAAGAATGGAAAATACTGGCTTAGCTTTAACCACAGCATAAAGGATTTAGGTGGATACAAGGAGTAAAAGCCAGTGCTTCATTTAGTACTTTGGACCAATAACTTTTGCTTGCTTCAGAACACACTTTAACTACTAGCGGCACTGACACCATTAAAACCTGAATTCCAAATGCAGCTGGGGAAAGAAAAACAAAGGACTCAAAACTTATACATCTCTTAATCAACATCTGCATAGAGTACCATTCCAAACCAAACTCCTGTTTGTATTTCCAACTTGCAGTCTGGATAAAGGGATTACAAAACAAACATCAAGAGCTGGCAGATGAAAAAACAAAATAAGAGAGCAGGAAATAAAACAGTCCTGCAACAGATGCCTTTGTTTGTAAGGCTGTATTCATGAGTTTGCTTTTATTCAAGGACTCAACGCATTATTCAAAACTAAGATGTACCATTTGTCTAAAAAGAGAATGGAGAAAGGTTTACACACCCCTGTCTGAGCTCACATAATTCAGAGCTGAATTTTTAAACAATTCTGCATGTAATTCATTATAAAAAGCTTCTTAATTTGCTGTATTTTAGTCTTTTATCCTGTTGACAGAATAACAGTTATATAAAATCCAATAGGAACAATCAAGGTTTACCCTTGGGGATTTTGATGATTATGCTTTAAACCTCAGTTTTTGGCTTTTAGAAGTCCAATCTGTTATAATGTCTGACTGACACTCTCAGTTTTGACAGAAAATCCATCATAGGTTTTCTACCTGGGAAGAGCTGCAGGTGTGTCGACACATTTCCCTTTCTTACTCCCTGTCTCAACTACTTCTCCTGCTCTTGCCTAAACTTGGCAGGAGATCGATTCTCTTCCTGGGGCAAACTGTTCAGATGAATGATGCTCAGAACTGTAGAGAGCACCAAGCTTCCATCAGTTCTTGCACCAAAGTACTGTTGACAGGATCCTAAGAACTGCATCCTTAGAACTGATGAGGCAGCAGAAAGCTGGAGAGCAGAGGAACACTCCATCAGTTGCAGGTATAAAAAAAAAAAAAAAACCTGGACACAGATAGAAAAACAAAAGCTGCATGTGACTAAAACAACCAGCACCATGCCTCACTGTATGGTAAAAGTATAACACTGTTTCCAAAAGTTGGCCCTGTGTGTGAAATGGAAGAGACTGCAATGATTAGAAAAGCATCAAAAACTTCCTCACTGTCTAAGCCTTGCTCAGCCACATTATTTGTTGTGATAGTATTCCCAGTCAGAGATAAAACTCCTTCAGGCACTGATTGCTCAGACAGTCAAATAGATTTTGCGGTGTCCTGCAGTGGGTTCTCCATGGTGTTCTTTGCAATTTTAGGGCAGTTGGCATCCTTCAAGTTGCATTACTCCCTCTGTCTGGCTTCATCATTTCCCTACGGCTCTTCATGGTGAGAAAATGCAGAGTAGATAAATAAATATAGACGTATGCAACTCTGCCTCGGGTTGTCATAATTATAAACTGTGTGAAGCCTAAATTGTCAATGTGACATAATAAAATGATTGGTTATGTACAACTGGACTGGGAAATATCTGCCAATAAACTAACTCTGCATAACACTATCACAAAATATGCACTAGCATTATTAATATATCCTGTCTATCTGAACTGAGAGGAAGATTTGGTTACAGCAGCTTGTGAAAAATGTTACGAATGTACATGACAAGCTAAAACTACAACTATACCAATATCACTACTGTAGCTGAATTTCCAAAATTGCTTCTTCCATTCATCCACTTTGTCACCACACTTCCTATGTGACAATATATTTTTTCAGACTAATCCAGCCTTTCTACTTTTTAATGTTATGAAAGGGTACACTTTGTTGAGAACCCTCTAGATTATCTTATATAAAATGTTGCTTTTTTAAAAATGTTACATATTTTTTCCCTTGCTGGGTGTTGCAGAGGAGTTTTTCTCTAACATGAACAATGATTTATTTGATCATCCTGTATTCGAAGGACATGCCGTCCTTGTTTTGATGCCAGTTAATCAGTCCATTTACAGTTTACACAGTAATCCTACCTTCCTGAACACAGAGCTCTGCTCAAAGTTAGAAGTGAAGTGGAAACATTGCTGCGGGAAAGGCAAAGGGTAAAGAAACATGATCAATCAAAGAAAGCAGAACGGTTCAGAGTTTCACTTGCCTTGGCTTCTTGTAGCAGGGTCTATTTTTTAAGTATTTATTTTTTTGGATCCAATTGGTAGAGAGTAGACTGAATTGATTGTTCAGTGCTGATACTGAATGGGTTTTCTAATTTTTGTTTTTAGCTTAATTTGAGGTTTTACTTAATGTATTTATGTTATTTGATTCCCAGACATTAGTAAAAGTGGATAATTTATCCAAGCCTGAGTGAGTATGAGCCAGAAAATGCATTATAACAATAATAATCAAATACAAAGTTCTTGCTTCTAAGATCTTTATGGCTACAAAAAAAAAAAACCTCTCTCCTAATTTTAACAAGTCCCAAACTTTTGACTCTGCATTTAATGCATGTGGCACACTGCTTTAATCACTTTATAAAAATGATCTGGTTTCCTCAGTGTTTATAAATCAGTAAGTTAATTGATTTCTCTTTCCAACATTTCTAAGACTGGACAGCATTGTATTTAAAGAGGCCATTTCATAAAAATTTCATGACTTTGTGGTTATTTCTTAAATAGTAATCTGTGATATGAAACATTTTATATCTAAAGAAGGTTAGGAAATACTGATTAACAGACCTTTCAATCTATCTGCATCAAGATTTGGCTGGCTTCATCAGGCTTTCGGGCTGCAACATATTAATATTCATTATTTGAATTTGTTGGACTCAGATTGGCTAACAAACTAGCCTATGAGAGCATGGCATACTGTTTCTTGCCCCACTGCACATGGCAACAGAACACTTAGTCTCTTCCGGTTTGATACGAGTTTATGCTACAGCTTTTAGCCAGCAGCATGCTAGGCGTGGTTTCAACTGTGGGAGCTGATAAATACTAATGAGCAAAGGATCTGTGACGAAACATATGCAGGTCCTTTGAACTAGGGAAAACTCAGGTTTTATTGCCACCTGCGTAGTTTGAGAGATAAAACTGAAAGAAAAGTTGTTGACCTGTTTTCACACCCACTATGAAGGTAAGAACATCTGTGGAGCTAAAATATTCAACAGAAACCTCAGAAAAAAATGTTTTTAATTGACTAGCCTCTTTAAATCAGATGTTACTGGATAAATGCTACGGTTAGTGTGAAGTAATCAGTGTATAAAAATAGAGTGGTAGCTGGAAAGACCAAAAGTAACAGGATTGTAGGCAGCTACAATAATATTAAAATGATTCACTTTGATAAGTTATTATGAGCATATAGTACTTTTTTATCTTACACTGGGCCTTGACACTGACTTGTTACAATATCAGTGGTATGTGCAGTTTCAACAGGTACATTTTCACTACTTAGTATTTCACGGCTGGCTACGTTTTCTGCAGGTGATGACAGTGATTGTGTATGGCTGAAGGAGCAGTAGAACTTAATGAATATACAGTACTTGCATCTATTGGTTATTTCAGACATACTGTGGATAAAGTATTGGACATCTGAAATCTGGTGCAGTATGGGGGATTTTGTGTTGTGAAGCATACAAACAATTGATTTCTGGACACAATTGTTGGATGTTGCGTTAGGCCCACCTTGTTTATTGGAGAAGAGCATTGACTGTGAACCAGAGGTACATAAGCGCCACAATAATAATAACAAAAAAGCAATGACATTTTGAAAAGAATTGACTTGGTAAAATGCCACTGGCTTGGTTAGAAATGAAATAAAATGCCTTTTGATTCTGTGCTTCACTTCAGATTACAGTTGCCAAGAAAGGTGGATGTTATATGAAAATGGCTTGTCATATTCATCTTATTATCCTGCATACAATCGATAAGCACTGTGAGAGGTTCAACAAGTCAGAGTTAAGAGGAAATATATGAATATGTGCAGCATTCTAACCTGTAATTCAGATAAAGTAGGTTTTTTTTGTTTTTTTTGTGTGTGAAGCTATTTAAAGATATCAGTTAAAAAAAAAAGTGAAAACACAAAATCTCTTTCTCGCTGCAGCACTGTTGGTGAAAGGAACAAAAACTATACTGATGAAGGCCATCAAAGTGACAATTGTTCAAAACATCAAATTAAAAGCTTAACTCTTACATCCGTATTATTTGGGTAAATATTTGCAAGGTTAGGATCTAGATACGTTTATGAACTAGAAGGCATTAGTTCTTTTCAGAGAACAGAAACTTTCTATCAGCTGAGGTCACAGACATGATGACTTGCTGACTGTATCCGACCTTGCAGATTTTGAGTCTGGTTCTGTCTTCTTTGGTTGTCTCTGTAGAGTGTACAATGAAACACATCCAATATGAATCTGAACAGAGTCTACACTATTCACATTCTTTGCCATTTTCCAATTTGTATTTGTTGACAATATATGATGAAAAACTACTCTGAATCTGGCCTTGTAGAGAATAGTCAATGGAATGATGCATGGCATTCTGAAGAGGTTTGGTTCAAAGGAAAACAAAAATTAAAATCTGGCCAAAGTAATGTTAAAAATATGGATATATCATTTTAGAAAAGAGAAAAGAACCTCTAGCATTACTACTGTAGTTTTATGCATGTGTCACTATTAATTATCATAATTTTTGCGGTGTCTTTACAACATAAGTGCGCTATATTATTATTTTTTTTTGTTTGTTTACATTTTTATAAGTATTCCAATATCTTCTTCAACTCACATTCTTGTAGCATCAGTGGCTGCTGTAATTTTTAGAATCTGGCACATGAGTAGACAACTCTGGGGAAAAGGATGCCAGCTTGCATTATTGTTGCAACACTTGGAAACGGTTCTACATTGCTGATGGTGTTGTTAAAAAGACAACACACTAAATTTATTCAATTTATTTCTCAGCCTTGGGATAAAGATGATAATCCCCTCTGGAGCTGTGGGTGATATGCCCTTGACTTTGTGGTAACTGAAGCCATAGGCTGTGTTACATGTTTATTCATAGACTGGTTTTTGAGAAGATGTGTTCACCATGTCAGCGAGACTTTGTAAATTCAAATTACATTAGGGTCTTTTTGACTTTACCGATATTCAACAATAATTTTAATGTAGCACTGATGCATACAATAAGCAGGACAACCTGTACTGAAGATTTTTACAGCTTCAGTATTTTTAGCAATAACATTTATTTTGTCTTTATTTCTTTCAATTAGAAACTTTCTTCTTTGTGTTTTTTGAAAAGGGACAATATATTAAAATGTGTATGTGTTGATGGTTCAGTATAAAAGACCAACAATAAGCAAAATGTAGTTTATTTCATGGAATGGGGGGAAACTTTTGTTAGACTTGTACTAAAGACATTACAGTTCATGCTTTATTTCTCCATTACCCTTTGAGTTGTTCTTGTGCAAACACGCAACACCAATTTTTAACATTGAAATAAATCTACAAAAATGTTGTATTTTACTTTTCACTTAACTCATCATCATGCATGACTGTTAAGACCCTCTATAAGTAAATGGAACTTAAACTACAGAACTTTTAAACACTTTCTAACACTATTGATTTGCTCTCTTCTTGCTGAATGCACCATTTTGCTTTTTAATGAACTCCTCTCTTTGTGTCTATTTAGTCAACTATTGAGAGTCATTCATATTCTACTGTTGATGGTTATCGTGTTTCCATTGCAAGCGGTTTAAATTGTGGTTTTACTCAATACACATTCCAAATTACTATAATTATATGAAGAGCACATTTTAAGGGATGATGAGTCACTTCAAGTGTTTTCAACAATGGGGCTGTTGACTCTTCAAAAATCAGTTTTCGTCGTCACAATATTTTCAGTGTCTCTCTAAAGGATTTGTGTCCTGACATGTCAACGTTATTTTCCTTTGGATGTTATCAGTTTCCATTTTAAACAATCGAGGGGCTTATCAAGGGTTTTACTGTAAATTTCCTCGCGTCCCAGACGTCTTCTGGCTCTCAAATATTTCAACAAACATTGCTAAACTACCTCATGCTGTGTGGGTGCACATCTCTGGGTTTGTAGCTATCTTTCTGTCTGACATTACACTATTGTCTGTACAAAAAGGTCATTTTAAAATATTACAATTTTATTTAAAAAAATGTAAGTTATATTGTGATAAAATATTTGTAATTGTAATCTATTCAGTTAAATCAGTTACTGCTGTTAGTAGTATTTTTTTAATAGCTTTTTTGTTCTTTTCACCTACTGTATTAACCACGTTAAAACTGTATGAAAACTCCAACATTATCTTACAGGGGGCTATTTTTCTTTTTGAAGAGATTAAAGCTCACAGTTTCTCTGGTTTACACTCAAGCTGCCCTTTGGTGCAAATGATGACAACAAACAGGAAAACAGGATAACTTTTTTTGCCTTTAGCGTTGAGGCGTTATGCCTGTGAACATTGTTTCCAGCACCCTCAAGGCTAGACTTTGCAACAATATGTCAGTTATACATCAAAATCTGTTCTGATTCAATTTTCTACATTAAAAAATAAGTCTCAGAATGTTGTTTCTTACTATACCTGCTTAAACAAGAACAATCATTCATGGACTAGAATCATGAGCTTATTAGTATGCTAATCTCTTTTTGTCTTCAACTGCTCCGTTCAGTTCTGTTAACAAGCAAAGAAGCCTCTTCATTTTGCTCCATCAGGCAATTGACAAATTTCTCCTCAGCCTTTGTGTGCACTCCCCTTGTTCCTCTCCCTTACCAGTGCCAAATGCTGACACGTATTAAAGAAAAATAAAATAAAATAACTCCTAGGAACTACAAAATGGCCATCTACCCTAATAAGTATTCGCAACGCTATACTGTGACCTATTGGTAAATGTCAAACAGAATTGATTAGCTAATTAGTTGCGGAAATTTTGGGCTTACTGTATCTCTGTTCTTGTATTTAGGTAAGGCCTAAAAATAAGAAAACATCATGTATTAGAGTATAATTTGCTTCTTATATTCTCTTTTCTTTCTACTGCATTACAAGAGTTATTTACAACAATGATCATTAGGAATAGGCCCGGGAAAGAGAACTATCCAAAACATAGACAATTGTGTCATTTAATTGAGCTTTAAATACTTTGTGAACTTAAGAAATTTCCTACCTCTACAAGTAGTTGAGAAAGCTGTACATAACTACGGTGTTGGAGATAAATCATCTAACAATGCAGAGTTGGGAAGATGAATAACATGAAGAACAAAAAAAGCAAAGTGTAAAAGCATACAATAGAGTCTGGAACAAATTAAAATAAAAAGATTGACTCTTCAGTGGAGGTCAAAAGTCTTCTGTCTCCTCGAAACTGAAAATATTCTTTCAGCTCCTGTTTCTCAACATAAGATGACTGAGTCTCTTCTTCAGTTTTAAATTGTTCAAAGAGGAGAAGAATGAGGAAAAAAAAACACGAACAAAAAATACAAATAAATAAGTGACTTGAAACCAACGACCTCCAACTTGTTGAAAAGGATTTGAACAAAATGTGAATCTAATGAAATCTTTTCATGGACATATGTTACATGTTGGTGCTGCAGTCAAGAATGTTCATGGTGTTTGACAAAGAAGTCAAATTTTAAAGGCAGTCAGTGAAATGAAAAGTTATGCAGCAGCTGCTACAGTAACAAGGTTTCTCTTCTTTGTGAAGTACAATGTGAAACTTTGCATATCTAATTTGTCTAAGGTCACAAGGCATAAACAAGAAAAGAAATGATTTGTTCAAATCTGAGAAAAGGATACAGCACAAAAGTGATGTTAATTTGTTTTGCTGCTTTGCTGAAACTGCATAACTGTCTCCAAAAGAATAAATTGCACCCTTTGACCTAAGGGTGTTTTGTAATTAAAAAAAAAAGTTTTTTTTTTTTAATTTTTTCTCTAACAAAACTTAGAGGATCAAACATGGTTACTACAATTTGTAATTGTTAAATCCAAAGAGGAATGTGAAAAACAAATCATGAGATCAGATAACTTGTTTCAACAGCAAGTGGATTTTAGCTCCCAGTCTAAACTGGTAAAAGTGGTGACACAAAACAATTCTTCTCATATCTAACTGCTGTGCATGTCCAACAAGTTGAATCAACTGCAGTTAGATTTATTTATTTTTGTGTATAGTAATCCTGTTTCTTATTGGAATTAATATTTCAATCTTATCTGAGCTGTGATGAAACTATCATGAAACTTCAAAACTGTATTAAAGGACTTCATAATCAGTTGTTTTACTTTCAAACATGGATAAAACATGCTGTCATCAATTGTATATTAGTATATATATTAAACAAATGCAAAAGTGTTTAAAGGATTAAGTTTACTACTGCAGGAAGACATTAATGAACATAGATTACAGTAAACAAGGTTCTCTTGACTCTATTCAAAAAATGCTTCAGGTAACAGAAAGTGAATAGAAAATGCAAATGAACTATTGATTATGAATCAACATACTATAATGTGATTGAAAACTACAATAAATAGTTAAAATGCAGTTTTATAAATTGATGTTGTTTCCCCAAACAAACCAAATTTTGGTTGTTATTGATTTTTTTTTATCTAATTTTTTAAATTAGAATGTTCTAACAAATTAAAGTACCAATGTCTCGTTTGTCTTTTTCTTTTGGACATCTACATACTTTAAATCCATTCATTGGGCACATCTAGTCTTAAGGTGTGTTCAGCTGAAAGACACTCACTTTGAGTCTTTTTAGTCTGTTACTAAAATCATGTTTCATTTGTGGTCTAACTCTAAATACATCCTGTTGGGCATATAATTTTTGTTTTCTTTTCTTTTCTCTATTTTTTCCTTAATTTTTTGTAGAGTCAATATGGCATGCCACATATTCTAATGCTAAAGGATACTTACTTTAGAAATGTGTTTTGGCTCTCCTCTATAGCTTTCCTTTGGATCTGTGTGCTTCTGAATGTGTCTGCCTGTGGTGTGGTCACAGGCTAAAAAGGATCCTGGGTTCACATGGGAACAAATGACAGGATCTAGTTTTATGTGTCTATCTGTAAAAAGATGAAAGAAACCAAACTTGTATGAGTATAATTAAGAATTAGAGCTGAAGCATGGCCAGACCTCCCAAAGAGAATTCACTCAAACACCAGTTGGTAACTTTGAGGTCACCTGTTTGAACTCTGCATCCCTTCAACAGTAATGAGCGACCACAGTAATCTGAAAATGCCCACTGCTTCAAAATGTGAATGATAAAAAAAAAAAATCCTAGTAAAATATAAATTACATTTTTTTGTTTATCCAGGAATGACAGTATTGAGATAAAAGATTAATATTTTGGTCGTATATTGGTCAAGATGAATGGCGTCTGAAAACATCAACAGATACACAAGCAAAATGGATGAAACAAAACCTGGATATTGCACTTCATCAGTTTAGAGACATTAAAGAGTGCATTGCTATAAAAAGTCAAATAGAAAAGGATACAACTGAAATCAAATCTTAAAATGTCAACCAATGGTCTTATCATAGTCAGTTTGAGTGAGTGTTTGACCAAGATTAAAAAGAAATATAGAAAATTAAGCAATCTTTATATCAGAGTGTTCACACTTTCTAATAAAGGCAATATTTGAAAGAGAAATAAACAGTTAGAAAAACAGGCGATAATGATTTGCACAGCTTTAAAACAGAATATCAGAGGAGTAATTTATGGCAATTTGAATCTTGCTAGTGTTAATTGGACTGAGTCTATCACCTAAACAGAAGGACTTGGACACAGCCTTTACTTGGACATATGGTCAGCACCATAAAAATGAAAGCTGCCAAAAGAGAGATTACCTTCACAGTGATATGAGTAATTACTGTGAATTTGTTCATGAAAACACTGAGGATTTGGTTTAGCTTGGAAATTACATCAAAGAGAGATGATGAGAGATGATGTGTTGTTATGTACCAACTAAAGGAAAATATCCAAATGTTTTAACCAGAAGAAGTAGAATAGTCATAATGGAGGCACGTTTATTACAGATCTTTAAAACAAAATTCTTGGTATACTATGGAAAATTAGGACACAAACATGTTACAGTATTTGGAGCTGTCAAAAGAAAGTTTAGCAGCGACAGGTCAGGATAAAGCACAACTTTTACAGTTCTATGCTTTTTTTATGTATCTCTGTGGGACTTAATTTAGCAACATTATCAGAAAGGAAGCCAAACCTGACTTAGAATCATCTTTTCAGAAATTAATCTCAACATTTTCTAATCAAATGAACATAAAATAAGTGTATTGTCAATCTTTCTAACCTTGAGTTCATTATAATGACTGCAGTATTTCATATTTTAAGATATATGTACTAGAAAAAAAGATCGATAGATATAAATACACTAAATCTGACAATTTGGCTAACATAGTACTACAGACTATATGTAGCCATTTTGTATAGTTAAAAAACAAACATAGAAAAAAAAAAAAAACTGTGAATAGTGTCTCCAAAGTCCATACAACTTTAACCAGACAATGCAGGATCCTGTGAAGAAGTCTTTGTTTGTAATCAAATGATGTCTATAAGCCTAAAGCTAAAGAAACATATATGAGACATCAACTCAAGCTTCCAAATCCTTTACACAAAACCCTATTCCACAAACAATTTAAAAGCTTGGTTACTGAAGAAGTAGAAATGAATACTTGGCTTACCTGTTTGTAGTTCTTCTTTAGTCTGTATAGAAATAAAGCAAACAAATAAATACAACTGTACATCATGTTAAAAATACATTGTTAATTCCTAATTTACATATTTCCTGTTTTGTGTTCAGTAATCCAATTGATGCGCTTACATTTTTCTTTTGGTGATTCAATCTTTGTTTATGGATAAGACATGAGAATATTAGCACAGCAAACATCATGAAAGTGATGGGGGGGGGGATTTGTCAATAGATGTTACTCCATAATTACTATAATGGTTCTTGGTAGAATTGTGAATGTTTTTGCATGTGCATGTGGGTTACATATACAAGACTGCATGTATAAAATCTCATCCAAACAACAGACATAATGTATTTATGTCAGTGGTCTGCCAGAGGACACTGAGCACAGAATGACAATGACATGATTTTTTCACTAAACAGCTTCATAAAGACTTCCATTATTTACCTTTGCTGCTTCTGACATTTTAAAGATGCTTTAAATATTTTTTCACTGTCCATACCACCCTTTGCTTTGAAGGTGGTGGAATGGGGGATGTGTTTCCAGTGGAATTTTAGTAGGTGTGAAGCAAGCACTCTCTTATCATCTCATTATTTCTGTTGAGCTTTGAAGAGAAATGGAAAATGGGAAATGGGAGCTAGGAAAGAGACAAATTTGTTACTGCAAACAATTTTCCTAGCTAATGAATTATGACCTTTTGGATGTTTACTTGTTACTTTCCCTGAGAAGAGAGGTAATTTTAATAAAAGGAGGCGATAGTGAAACCAGAATGGTGCTTTTATGCAATCTTAAATTATGGAGTTGGGTTTTTAAATGAAATGTTTCATCATTTTCAGATGTTTTATTTTTATTTGATAAATCTTCCATCACATTCTCCCTTTTCTTTATGTCTGTTATTATGAGAAATAATTACACTGTTATTTGGTTACTTGACTGTTAGTAAGAAAATTTACTTAATGCTAAAGCTGCATAACAGCTCAAAAGATAAACAAACATTTGTTCATATAAATTATCTTTTTCTAAGGCTAATAACTCTCACTGTCATTCAATAGAAATACACATGCAATTAATCACCTGTTCATTATCGTGGTTCCTTTTCTAGAAAATTCTGTTTCATGTTTAGACACCGGTTCAAAACTTAATGAGAGGAACCATAACAGGCTACTTAGGAGTTTTGCTCCAGGAAGAAGAGTCAGATGTAAAGACAAATGATTTATTACTAGACTCATTAGGTGGAACTGGTCCAAAAGATCTTTCTAATCATCAAAATATAAATATACAACCAAATATGTTTTTCTTAAAGCAGAACTAAGTAAGTTTTGCTCTCGCTCTCCCCCTACTGGTCCCCTGTGAAAGCTCACTGTCGTAACGTTCCCCCGCCGCCGCCGCAGACCCCCCCTCACCCCCTCCACCCCGCCGCCCCCCCCCAACAACAACGCGCAGAGAACGCTTTTGCAAGGAGAAAGAAAAACAAAACCAAGAAAATGTCTCGACAGGTGAGTATTATTGTCATCTTTGCGCTCCTAAGGGTGGCGTTGCTAACAACGGCAAGGGCTTCATGCTTGTATTTATGTACGTGAGTGTGAGTGCCGTAAAGCAGGTTTGTTCTCGCGAGGTTAGTCGGGTCCGATCCACTGAAAGTTGCAAGTGCTGCTTTCAGGACACAGACCCCGGAGGGAGGGGAGGGACCCACGAATCACCCCGCCAAGTCCTTGTTTACCCCCACAGGGACTCTAGAAAACATTTATTGAGGTGAAAAAACTTACTTAGTTCTGCTTTAAGGTTTGTTGACACTTTTTTATCTTTAATGCGTTTACATTAAATGTTAACAGAGTACACTAATTTTTAAAACAGTCTACTTAACCATATAATAAGTTTGGAAGAAGTTAATCTGTTTCTACTAACTATTGGCAAGTACCAGGGAAAAAAAAAAAAAAAAAAACAAAAAACAGCAAATCTTCAGAGGTTCTTTCCAAATGAACAACATGTTTCTAACCTTCACAGAATAAGAAAAATAAAGATTTTTTTTTTATTTTTAAATTAAGGAATGCACACGTGTTTGTGCACACATCTCTTTAAGAGTACTTGTGACAGTCTAATTGCAGTCGTTGGCTTAATAACTGGAACATAGAAAATGTCCTTTTGTTGTTGATGGGTGATCCCTTCAACACACCAACCTGGTGCAAGGAGAGTGAAGGTACATGTGTCATAGTGAGATTGTGAAGAGCATCTGAATAACCTCTGTTTTCCCTCAAGTAAGTTTGTGCTCACACAGCATTGTAAGGAATTCCCTTTATAGATGGAGAAGCCAGTGTTCTGTGTCAAAGGACTGAAGCGTGCTCATAGCCCTGCAGTACAAATGAAGGATGATGTGCCAGCTGTAAAGGTGGTAATGCCATTGAGCCCACAGTTTCAGATCCTTCCTTTTATTCTGTAGTGTGCCATGAAAATTTGCCTTTTATGATTTACGTAAAAGGTGATGACAATAGATCTTTGAGAGCGTATCAAAACAGACTGAAAAAAAAAAAATCAGTGGGTATAATTTATTATGGTATGTTACCTGTAAGTCAGTTGGTTCATATTTTATGGATCAAGATTAGATTGATAAGCAAATTGGGAAAGCTTTTGCAGTGATGCTTTTTGTTAATGGTCTGTTGTGGTGAATAGAGAGCTGCATTGAAAGGCAAAGCCATTCATTTACTAACAATTTACATTCCAGACCTCACCAATTGTCATAAACTGTGAGAAATGACTGTAAAAATAAGACTGTGTATACTGTACAAGTGGCTGAAATGAGTTTCCTTTGCAGAGTGACTCTCAAGGATTGGGTGAAGAAAGTTACTATTTGGGGAGAGCTCAGAGTAGAGCCACTGCTCCTCCACATTAAAGAGCCAGTTCAGGTGGTTTGGGCATTGGTTCTGGCTAAAAAGCATAATATGAATGCATGGGTGGAGAATGAGATCACCACATCAATTCTGTTTATATTGTCAGTATTTTTCCATGCTTTTCTTCTACAAACATGGTGCTTGTTGTTTTTTATCACACATCCAATCATATCATGTTGGTATAAATCTGTGTGTCATGCACTGAGTCTGATTAGGTCATACTCTGTCACATTCTCAGTATTTTGCCCTTATTTGTTATGTTTAGTTTATTATTATGCTGACTTGTATCATGCTTTAATTATTGGCTCACATGGCTATGGCACGCTTAATCAGCCTGGGGATTTTCATAACAGATATTTGAAATTGCAGTGAGTTGCACAAATCTAAGAAGAGAGCAAGAAGTCTGCAGCCAGCATACTGCAGAAAATTACATCTTCATTAACTAATGTCCTCTGTTTGCTCTCAGTCAAACATTCAACCTGTACCTTCATATTTTCTGGTTTCCTTTGCTCATACTCAAACAAAGACTGACTGGAGAATCTGTTGAAAAGAACAACTTACCTGAAAGCACCATTGCATCCTGATCCGCCTTCTGTTGACTTCTTTCGATTCTCTGCTACCTAAAAGCAGAGCAGTAATTGAGTCTTGCCACAGTTTCATTTTAGTGGCGATCAAGATAAGAGAAACTAACTTGCTGTTTTCTTATCACAGTGACTCAAAGGCAGAGAGGTGTTCACTGGTTTCCTGTAATGATTGTTGGTCATCTACTCTGTTTCAAATAAATATTCTCAAGTTTCTGCTTTTTTCTTAAAATCCAGCTCGTGAGCCATGTCATTACACTATCACTATGAACCATAAACTACAACATTACTAAATACATTTGATGGTGTGTGTCATATGGTGCAAAATATCCCTCATTTTATCTAAGTTATAAAACAGAGACAACACAGAACAGTGTCACCCAGATCAAGTTAGTGAGAAATGTTGAATGAGAAGAATCAAAATATTAAAAAGAGAAGGGACAAAGAGTACAAAGAAGAAAGATTATTCTGAAATGTCTTAAAGTTATAACCTAAAAAAAAAAAAACTCATTCTGCTTTAATTAGTCAGAGAGCTTGATTGCTCCTGCCTGCAACTTAATGTAAACTGTCAGTTAGTCTGTCAAAACCATACAGAAACTGCAGCATCACTGGATGCTAAGTTGAGTAAACTAATCTGCAATTATACTGTAAAAAGTATGATGCATTAAAACATCCTCCACTTAAGTTTTTTAAGACTAAAAAATGTGCATGCTTTTTTTACAGCACATTGTGTTCTCCATCCCAATTAGCGCATTGCGTTCTGCTTCCTGCACCCTAATACGAAAGAAAAGTGTGAATATGTTAATGCTTGTCAGAGAAAAGTGTATAAAGTATGTAGTGAGGGGTTTTACAGCCTTAAAACATCTATAACAATTGTAAAAAATTAAAGCTGCCTACTTTGCAAATTTCACCTATTGCGGGATATGTTTAGAACGTATCTCCAAAGATTAATGAGGAACAACTGTCATGGAGTCACTAATCAGGGCCTTTTTAGGGGACTGTGCTTTTTGAGGGAATTTGTGAGAAAACTATTAATTTTAGTGCAATGGGAGGCACACTAGTTGAACTGATATACCTTTGTTACATATATTTTGTGTATGTATTATATACAGTAAAAGCTGCGGGAGTAGTGAGCTTATTAACTTATTAACTAAAGTTTTGTGACTCATTTTGACAGAAATTGACATTATATGACCAAGAAGGGACAGAAATCTTGGAAATTGTGAACCTAATAAAACTTAAACTGTGATTTTACCAAAACAATAAAGGATATGAAAAAAAGCCTCAGTTATGTTATCACTAAATGTCTAGTGATTCCATTAGAATTTAATTTCCAGGTAGAAGTGATTCAAAACAACAAGCGGTCAAATATCAAACATTTTAATACATATTAATATATAATTTTTGTGGCTTCAGCCTTTCTTTTGAGTCTGAATAAAGTTGGTGAAAGAACAATAAAGATACCTTTTTAGAGGTGGTCAATGAAATGTGCATCCATTGAAATGAATAGGAGAGTAGTGTATTGCTTGGCTTTGTCATGTTTTGCATTTTGTCCATTCATTTCAATGGCAGACACCAATTAAAAACCAGTGGCCTGCTGTGCAGCTTCAGTTTTTGTAGTATATGACTTGGTGTGAAACTGGCACCAGCATATCATGCTGAGTTCACTTTGGTCAGCTTGGCCAGCTGAAAGCCCAGCCATCTGCTGCTGTATGATCTGTCACACTAATATTAAGGTCCATAAACTTGTGGTTATTTATTTTTCCTTCCTTGTTCATCTTTTTTATTAAAACAGGCATTTACATTCACATATTTTAAAATCAAAATCTTTTTGTTATTACTATTCCAAATCTCAGCGTGTTGGCCAATGTTGAATCAGAGATCAGGCCTTTTAGTTGAGTACATAAAGCAGGTGTACCCTATACTTTTTTTTTGGAGAAAGCCTTTCTTTTTGATGCAAGATCAAGCACAAACTATTCAGACAGTCAGCCTGCTAGGCATGCATGTGGGTGTCACTGGCAGGGAAACAAAGACAAAGGGAGCTGCTCTTGCAGCTTGTGCCTAAAAGCTCGTTAATCCCAATTTAGCTGTCACAGGGATGAGATAGGTGTGAGTTTTTGTGACCGCGTGTGTAAGACAGTCAGAGACAGAAAGAAAGAGAGATAGAACATGAAACAAAGAAATAAATGTCATCTTGCTGTCCTAAACTCCCAAGTCTTAAGCTGTCAAATCAAGTAGCCAATTATTCTGATGGCTAATGAAAAGTTAATTTTCTTTGTTGTGCCATGTGTTTGGGATTGAGTTGAATAACAGTTTTTTGAAGCTACTGAATATATAGAAAAATGTTAATCTGGACTGAAATATCTTTCTCTAAGGTTTGCCTTGCCCAGCCTTAACACTTGTGATCCAATATAAATGTTTAATTGTTGTAAATTATCTTTCATTTAGGACATTGCAAACCTAAAAGTTGTTTTTTAAAGGGAACAGGACATGCGTGAACTAAAGAAGACTTTTGAGTGAAAGATAAATGTCCTAAAAAAGCAAGAATGACTTTTCAGTAAAAACAAAAAAACAACAAAATTTAGAATCAGTATGAACATTTATGTATTCTTTTCGATTTAAAAAGTACTCAGACTGGATTTTAATCCTGCATTTTGATTCACTCATCACACAACCTGACACCATCTATCCTTTCATTGACCATGGATTACTTATACAGAGTTGTTTGATCAAACTATACATAGATAGTAACATATACACATGAACCCATACACTTTATAAATTGTATATTCTGTGTATGCCAAAAAATGTATTTTAAGCTTTTCTCCATTACTTAATTTTATATATGTTGCAGTGTCCAGAGAAACATCTAAGATTAATGTCATGGCCACATGTAAATGTAAGGTAAGTGAAAGGTTACGTTTTATTTATACAATGCTTTCATTCATTTTGTGCCTCAACGGTTTCTTTCTATATTTTTTTTTATTTTTATGGCCAAACAATTACCTGATAAATGAAATATTTTTATGACAATTTCTCTCAAACTTTTATGAGACCTATATTGAAACAATTTGACCAGAGTATGCTGATTTAGATATATAGGTTTATTACTGGACCTGAAAAGTGAAGGAGAGTCAATTATGCACTTATCAGGTGGGTGAGAGTTCCAGAGGTGAGGAGCTGAGTGACTGAATACTCTGCGCTCCATAGTGGACAGGTGGGTGGGGGGGGTCACAGAAATGTGGGTTGGTGATCTGAGGAAACAGGTCTGAATGCAAAATTGCAGCAGTTCACTGAAGTATGGCAGTGCAAGGTAATGGATGGCCTTGAATGTGAGGAGAAGGATTTTGAAAATGATGCATTGTTTAACCAGGAGGCAGTAAAGCTGCTCCAAGTCAGGAATGACACGATTGGTGGATGGGGTTTAAGAGGCATTAGTTCACAAGTAGAAAATGACTCAGACTTTAACCCATTCTGTAGATGATCCTGCTGCTAGCAGTAAACCCAGAGCATATGAATGGTTGTATAACACCATTAATTAGCCTCAACACAGTTAGAAATGACTAACCTTCTACTCTCTTAAACATTTTTACAACTAATCTGGTGGCATATGAACAGAACAATGTTTACACAACAGAATGGATGGTAGCTTGTTAAAAACAAATAAAAAGACACTCAAAAGACCAAGTATTTGTAGATATTAACTCATGAAAATGTAACCTGGTTGGAAAAAACTGTCACATCCCCTACACCCTTTTTTTTCAGTTGTATTTATTGGCACTATAAAGTAGACCAGCTGTGGCCCGAGTGGTTAATTAGCAATTCTCAGTAGCACAATATGGAGGCTGTCTTCAGCAACAGCACTAACTCTGCATATTGACAGATGCTCAAATATCATGTCTTAACAAGTGGCAGCTTTCAATGGAATATATTTACTCTATGTATTGTATATTTGCTTGTTTACTGTGAAAGCATGATTTTATTATCTGATAGCTTCTACAGTTATATGGGAGAATGTGTATGATATTATAACATTAGGTATACTACAGATTTAATGTAAAAGATATGGCTGGGGTTAATAACTTTTTACTCTATTCGGGTGTTGTTAAAGAGGCCATTCCATTAAAAACGCTTTTTTTCTGTTGAATATTTTAGCTCCACAGGTGTTCTTACCTTCATACTGGGTTTTAAATCAGCACAACAACTTCTGTTTCAGTTTTTTGGATTGGATTTATTTATTTTATTGATCCCTTTTTGGGCAAAGGGGAAATTTGTTCTCTGCATTTAATCCATCCCTGGGGAGCAGAGGGCTGACTTTGTTACAGCGCCCGCGGGACAGTTTTTGGGGTTCGGTATCTTGCCCAGGGATACTTCAACACGTGGCTTGCCAGTACCTGGGATTGAACCACCAACCTGTCGATCGATCAGAGCAACCTCCTTCCCCATTAGACCATGGCCGGTTTATCTCTCAAACTATGCAGGTGGCAATAACACCCGTGTTCACTGTAACGGCCTGTAT
Organism: Pachypanchax playfairii; assembly: GCA_006937955.1. NCBI lineage: Eukaryota > Metazoa > Chordata > Actinopteri > Cyprinodontiformes > Aplocheilidae > Pachypanchax > Pachypanchax playfairii. The sequence continues at coordinate 5,551,731 of SSNP01000014.1, forward strand.
TTGTTTCATCACAACTCCTTTGCTCATTAGTATTCATCAGCTCCCGCAGTTGAAACCACGCCTAGCATGCTGCTGGCTAAAAGCTGTTAGCATAAAGACGTATAAAACCGGAATAGACTCGGTGCTCTGTTGCCATGCGGAAACAAACAAACAAAAAAAAAAACTCTCATTTTTATTCTATGATTTTACTCATTTTAAATCTTCAGACTTACCCAATTTATTTCTGCCCTTTATTACACATCCTAACTTTACTGCTCTCCATTTGAATTTATTCATATCCCAAAAGCTGAATGTTCAGCAGTTTAACTAATATTTCCATCAGTCATTAAATATTAACAGAATGAAACTGGTGTCTTGCGTTGTAAAAAAAATGATAAAGTAGAGGAACATCATTGCTCTGGGGTTGTGTAATGAAAATTTAATATTTCTGTAATAGTGTTTTGATTGATATATTCATTATCCCATAATGACACTGGGAAGTCTTGGGAGTTGGTAATTAGCCTGCTACACATATAATAGTTCTGTTTTTCCTTTATTCTTGTTCTGCTGTGTCTTTCCTCTATAAAATGTCATAATTTACCACACCACTCTCACTCTGGGAAACTTAATGCCTCTACAACATCTGTGGTTTTTGGCAAGCCTATCACTATATCCATTAATAACCATCAGCCAAGATTTCACCAACGTAAATGCCTGTATGAAAAAAGTCACTTTAAGTGTTCCTAAAGCAAAGGCTGCCAAAAGTTTACAACTTTGTGAGTCTTGTCAAGGTGTGGTGGATTAAAAGTCGACAAGTAATTTACGTTCCAATACTTTTTTGGAAAGAAGGAAAAAATGGCAAAGAGAGTAGATAATACATTCATGCTTATTAAGATTCCATTTTAGTTGCAACTGCAGCAGTGTTTAATGTCACCAACCGGGCATCAGATGCATGTGACCACTTGGTACATGTCTTACAAGTACATGTCTTGGTAATTGTCTAACAGATGTGAGCTCTTGCACATGGTGAGTAGAATGTGTTTTGAGCTCTTAATGTGCCCAATCCAATTCCTGCTTTGAAAAGTGATGGGAAATCAAAATATGCAAAACTGTGCCTCCAATTAATGTCTGTGATGTGTGTAAATTCAATAAGTTTAATTTCAATTTCAGGAAGTTATCTGACTTCAACACTGTAAAACTAGTTTAGATTACATCTGATTTTACTTATGCATAAATGTACAGAAAAATACAATTTCCTGAATAAAAAATTAGCCTGTGTACACAAATATGCTTTTCATTGTCAATAAATTTTCATTGGTTGCAAACAACCTTGTGACAGTAATATTGTCTTTAGGGAAGCAAATGCTATAGTGCTTGGTTTTGATTCATTTAAATACTTCTAGGGCTCATATTTATGGATTCTTTTTGTTGCCTTGGTTAACCTTCTGCTTTTTGTCTGCTTCTGGTTACAGCTCAACTTTACTTGTTTTTCTTTTATCATCAACTCCTCTAAAATGATGTGTACAAGTATTCACATTCTCTTTTTGTTTTCTTTAATTTTACATTACACAATTGTCTAAAATTGTTGACGTCCAAGAAAAATAAACCACTATGTTAGTTAAATTTAATATAAGTTTTAACTAATTAGAAAATGCAAAATTCACAACTGGTAAAAAACATGTTTGCAAACAATGTTTGCTTTACAATGTTATAATTACATGAAAAACAACCAAACCTGATTATCCCAAAGGGTGCCATTTGAGAGTGCTATTTAAAAAGTAATACAATATTAAAACAAATCATTTGACAATAGGGTTTTTTGTTACACTTGGAGTCTAACTGGGTTCGATATAAGCTACATGTGAATGTCTTCTCTGATCAAAGAATCACCCACCAGCTGATCTGACCACTGACTGAACAACAACCTGATATCCGGTTCTGACCGAGACCAGATCTCAAATAATCTCTTCCAACCTCAGTTTCAGCCATCTGTCCACCCTCATTATCTGTCAGAGATACGGCATGTTGGAACCCTCAACAGATTCACCATCAGGGAAGCTGCAAGGCTACAACAGGTCATTGCTCTCCTTTCTGTTCATTTTATTATTTTAGCTTTATATTTTATTGAGAAAAAAATACAATTATATATATATATATATTTCATTAGAAACTTATGAAAATACTAATATTTTTGGACAGACTGTAATCTATTAAAACATCTGGGTGAATGAAATTTTATTTTTATTTTAATTTCCAATATACTGACACATTCCTTTAAATATCTCTCTTTATTATCTGTTTGAAGCAACTTATCAGCTAATTTCATATTGGCTCTTGCAGGTGTCTTAAGGAAACATTAAACCATCAGCATATTTCAGGTAGTAGCTTGTACTTAAAGTACACACCTAAAGAAGAAACACCTAAAATCATCTTTCAATCTTTCCGACATTTTAGCAAATGAATAATTCATTGTATCCAGTTTCCCTTAATTTTAAAGTTATTGCTACAGCTAAAACATCTCAAATGTTCAAACTTGATTGCATGAACTCCTGCCCTATGAAGATTTGCCACTTGAATACATTTGTATTCTGAACCTGTGATAAAAAAAACAGATGTTTTTTTTTTCTAATTACTGTATTGCATACTGATGAGGCTGACACTATTTACAGCTTAGCAATTTCCTCACTGTAATTATCGAAAACATAACCTTGCCTTGTCCTTCACTGAGAATCAATAAGTAGAGAATAAAATATTGCAAAGAGAATGCTACCACTGTTGAACAGATGAGAACTTGTAGGACAGAGTCACTGACATGAATCCCTTTAAACTTTAATCAAATTATTTGTTGTATAATGGACCACAAACATATACCTTTGTATTTACCACTGGTATTGCATGGAAAGCTGCATGGAGAGATTATGAGATGATTATGGTTCAGAAAATTAAGTCTTCAGTTCCCAGCTCTGCCAGATGTTGTGATGTTGTTGCCCCTATGCATTACATAGTTTAAAATACCATTTATATAGAGAGATAATAAATAATATAAAGAACCATGTTAACATGTGTATGATTGTAAATGTGAGCATTAGAGCTTTGTAGAATGTGGGTGTGGTCGAAGAGGTACCAGACCGAAATGTAAAATACTTTTACTCATATGATCACATTTAGATCAAGTGCTCTAAATGAAATGTGCATGAACAATAGGCCTTTTTTCTGCCTCCAAAGATCGTGTGTTCTATTTTTTTTTTTTTTAACAAATAAAAATAGTTTGCTCTAATCTCCAGTTACAGTCCAAGGTTGTTTTAAAAGTACCACAGAACTCAACTGCAAAATAAGAAGATTTAACATATTTCAAAAACAGTAATGTGCTTAAAACAACATAAATATGTCCCTTTTAAAGTTAGTGGTAAATCCCTTTTATTTATTTATTAAGCTTTCAGTACTTGCTCACTATTCAAGATCAAAACAGTTGATGGCATTTGATCAGTCACCCTGTGATGGACTGGCAACCTCTCCAAGGTCTAACGCTCATTCAGTGACTGCTGGAGATAGACACCAGCTCCCCATGACCCTGAACAGGAACAAGTAACAAAGAAACAAAAAAGGTATTACTCACAAATAAATAGAACTCACAGCTAAAAAAAAGTCAGTTTTAATTAAATTAAAAAAGATAAATACACTTTAGAATCTAAAAATGAAATGGAAAAAATGAAACAAAACAACATGACAGAAAACTGTGTGACCTTTTAGTGCTGTGTCATTTTCTTACTTTGCATGTTGCCCATATTTTTGATAAAGGTCATTCATTATGTTCTATCATTTGTTTCCGGGAGGTTAGAAAAGTCTTTTTTTCCCCACTTCTTAATTGTATTCCTTCCTTTTGTAAATTTCAAAAAGTGCTTTAACTGGGGGGGGAAGCTGGTTGTTATGTTCTGACTTGTTAAATGAATCTACAATGCACCACAACCAGACGCACACCAAGGAACAACCTTTTTTTCATTTTCACTTGCATTTTTATGCCATGAAATTTTTTTTATTTGGGTCCATTTAATTTTGGCATCATCAAAACTCACTTTGGTTTTTGATCTTCTCTGGCTCCTCTTCTGAGAAGGATAACATCATCTTCGGGGCTCCGAAGCAGCTGCTTGACTTGCGGACTCGCCATTTTTGCTGTGCCAAATTGACTATTTACAGTATTAGGCAACCCAAAATGGTGAGTGTAAGATGTAAACATAATGCCAACAAAATGCCTGTCAAAATCAATGTTTTATTATATTTTAATTCAAATATATATTTTTAAAGGAACTACTGTACTTTCATTCTGCACCCCTTTAAACACCCTGTAGAGGTATTATTTTGTTAGAAATATAGCTTTTTATTAAATTATTCCATATTCAACCTTTAGATTGTGTTAAAAAGATGAAGACATTGATGTACACCAGGAATAAAGTGAAAATAGAGAAAGAGGAAGTTTAAACCTCATCTTCCATCAATGTTCTTTGTGAATGTCAGATTGCTGGCTTACACTACTGAAGACCCAGCCAGAGTATCAAGAATGCAGTTTAAAGTGTTTCACTAAAACATGACTACAGGAGCATATCCCCAACTCCAGCATGTATCTTCCTGGCTTTCAGACAATTCAAGCAGACATAGATTTGAAAAGGAGCAAAGAAAATTAAGTGGTACCGCTATACCTTTTAACAACAGAACAGATGCCATCCAAGCAGGGGCGGTTTTAGCTATGGTCAATGTGGGGGCAACTGCTCAGGGTTAGGGTTAAGGTTAAATGTCAGATCTGTAGACTCATTTCCACATCAAGTTAGTGATGGTTGATAAAATGGACTCACAGTAGCTTTTGACACTGTAAATCATAAGACACTTGGACACTCATCTTGAACTTTGTGTTGGTTCAAAATGTGCTATCTTGAAATTTCCCAGTCTTACCTTACAGACAGAAGTTTTTTTCTGTTCACCTTGGTGAATCTTGTTCAAAACATGACCTTCAATGAGAAGGTGTGTCCAAACTTTTGGTCTGTGCTGTATGTGTGTGTGTGTGTGTGTGTGTGTTAACCCATGTAATATGTGTCCACTTTATTCAATCCATTTGTCTTTATAATTGATCACTATTATGTTGTGATAGCTACAAGATGAGAAAGACTTAGCAATATGTTCCTCGGTTAAAATAACTGTGCGTAGGTGCCTATTCCTGTGCTCAGCCGGCCGTACATTTGCCTCTGAATGTCAGCAATCCCATTATAAATATGTTAATGAATCCAATTAAAACAAATGAAACAGCATTATAATTACTGCTACTTCAATTATTCTTGTCTCGGCAGCCTTCTCTGCTTGACCCCTTGGAAATGCAAATACTATAAAAACGTGTTCATACAAGCACAAGCAAATGACAAAAAAAAAAGAAAATGAACATGAATGCACAGGTTCTCAATTCAAAGGTGATTGCAATGTTTTTATTGATTCTTTTGAGACATACCAAACTAAAGCCACAGAAACAATCAAGTAAAGACACATTTCCCTTTTATAGTCCTTTAAGAGCATCACATTTAAGGTAACATCCAACAATTCGAACAGAATATCTGCACATTTCATTAATCTGTAATTACATTTTACCTTCATGGTTGACAGGCTGAAAAATGTTGGATTGGGCATCTTGCCCAAAAATCCTTAAATGTGTTTACAGAGAAAGCTGAGGATCGAAACAGTCTGGCATTCAGACAACTGCTAAACCGATGGAGAAACAGCTGCTTCTTACCCTCACAATAGCCTGTCACAACTAAAGGTTTAACTGCAATTATAAAACTAAAATGTGTTTAAAAATGCTTGCTAAGATCAATGCAATGATCAAGCTTTGGAACTTGATCATGGTATCTTAACCAATATACCAAATGTGCATGTTTTATTACTGTAAGGCTTTGCAGGGTTTCTGAAAATCAACATACTGGCATGACACTGGCTGTTTGCATGCATTTTTAATTATTTGTTATTCTTAAGTTAGAAAAGTTAGCTATCCACTTTCTATATATTATATTTCAGTTGTTTAACATTGAGCAGTTTTAAAGTGGTTCCAAAATCTAGTATGAAAGGGCAGAAACTGTTTTGATCTAAAAGGAAGTTATATTTGAATATGCATATACAGCATTTGCCTTTTGCTATGTTTAGAGTATCAAAATCTTCAATACACCTTTGCCGTTGCTACAAAGAAGCAATATGCTCATTTTTTCTTTTGATTTTTTTCACCTTCTTTGAACTCTAAAAATCAAATATATGACAGTACGTAAAGTTTCTGCTTGGAATTTTTTTAAGTAAATGCTCTTCAGTAATCATACCCTTCCTTTTTATTCCCCTTTTATAAGTGAAAAGAATAAATAAATAATAATTACAGTACAAATAAACTTTGTTTAAGAAGCCTACAGTTTAGGATAAGTCTACATTTGGGCAGTTTCAATTTTAAGCTGCCCACTAATGGGAGCTGTGTTAGATGTTTCACAATATCAAAGGCCTTTGAACAAAATTGTTACACTTTACAGACAAACAAAAAAAAAAAAACATAAATCCACACAGTTTCTGTTTGGTAAGGATGTTTCAGTGATACATTTGGACATACTTAGGCTGCCATTATAAAATAAGTTACATGAGAAGAAATTTGTTTGATAAAGAAGTGTGGTACACATGTCATTACATATTTCAGGACAAAAAACAAGTTTGACTTGTGGACTACCTCTGGTGCAAACCAGTAGTACGTGAACTTCAACCACCCCATCATGCTTCTGTACTTTCACACGACCCAGATGTACAAAGAAGACAAATGAAGCATAGCTTTAGAGGAGATGTGTGAAAAAGGATTTTTTGTGAAGGTTTTCAGATTGGGAGCTTTGTTGTGTATAGGGTCATGTGGGGGCTGTACTCTGTCCCAGCTGTCACTGGACAAGAGTCAGGGTACACAGCATGGATTGCAAATCCATGACAACATAGATGCACACAAGGAAAACAACCATACACACATACAGTACTTCTAAAGTCAGTTTAGAATTAATAGCTAACTTATGCATGTTTATTAACTTTGGGAGGCGCAGGGAGAAGATGTGAACTCCACACAACACGACATAACCACTGGAGCTATCTGGTCATCCTGATAAGGGGACACTAAACTTAAAAGAACCAAATGGTACTGTCAGGTTTTCTGTTTGTGTCTTTCAGACTCATCATGTAGTCTTTGGATTACTAACTTCTGTTTTTATTTTTATTTCACTGTGCATCTCTTTTACAACTTTTACATATTTAATATTTACTTTTGAAAAATAAAATGTTGTGTCATTGCAAAGCACATTTCTATACAGTGTCAAAGCATTTAATTTTCTTTTCATCACAGTCTAATGGGCCCCATTATGTGAAGCAGAGAAATCACATCAACTGTGTATTCAGTTTGTAATGCAGAGACAGTGTTGTTTCTAATTAAATCAGATACTATTATTTCTTTGTGCTCCTTCAAATTATTTCATTCATTTTTCCCTATTGTCTGTTAAGATGTTGTACAAATGTAGAAATAAGAGTTATGCTTTTATTTTAAAAGACAGAATGCTTGTAAAACTATGATATGTCTCAAAATTAGAAAACTTATTATGACTATAATACAAGCCCATCCAAAATACTTGTAAAACTATCTAACCATCTTTTTAGGAACAACATCCATCTATTACTGAATGAAAAGGCAGAAAAAATGAAAGAAGCTTACTTGCAACAATTTCAATATGGTTCTGCAATGTTTTGAAGTGAATTCTCGATGGAAGTATAACTGTAACATAAGGATAACTTTTCTGTGTTCTACTTTTCCTATAAAACTGCTTTTTTATTTGTTTGTGGAAATCTTCTTGTTTAATCCTGACACTTATCGGCCTCCAATGTGTCAAGCTTTAATTCACTGGCAGCATTGCACATTGAAAATGTAAAGAAATTGACACAATATATGTACACAGTTTAACTTGCTCATACAAGTCAAGGTAGGATACAGTACCTTTATGAATCAGCCCAGGAAGCAGTTGAAGCTTTTGGAAACTTAATAGCCCTGCCAATTTAGTAAATATCACTTTTTAACCAAATGTCACTTAATGACAAACCAGAGTTTACATGAAAAAAAACATCCATGAACAAACACAAATGAGACCAGTTCTGTTGCAATTCATCCAATTGGTTAGTGTTTTTACCTATCATCAAGACAAAGACTTGAGAATTGAACATTTGAAAATCTATTTTTTATTGCTCTTATTTCTGACATATTTGAAATTGAGTTCAGTCCCTCACCTCTACCCCAAAGGGTAAATGTTGAGGAAAAGCAGTACTTATACAGAACTTCAAAAAAGAACAAAAACAAATATATTTAGGATTCATAAAATCTAAAACACCCAAAGTCATACTGTGAATTGCCTTCATTTAAATTTAAATTTGCGGCAAACATCCATCTGTGTCTTTGCCTCTGTCTCCCAAATCCTTCAACCAATTTTCCACTCAGCCAGTGATGCCCATTAGTCTTCTCTTGCAAGTTTTGTCTTCTAACACAATCTTGTCCTATCTGCATATCTTCTTGCTGTCTGTTCTTCTCTTCTTTTCACTCAGTTACTCAATCTAATCCTCATTTACATCCCCACCCTTCCTCACCATTCCTCCAGCAGCCACCACTCTCAGCAACTTTTAAGTTGCTCACAGAGCTGTTTACCAATATTTTGGAAAGGTGCCACATTCTCTGCCTGGCAGAAACCCACAGTCATTTATCCTGCTAATGACAGATAAATGAAGCATGGCGATATGAGGGCTAGTGCAGAGCTTTGCAAACTCACACAATAATGCCCACTAAGCACAGATATGCACACAAAATGTTTACAAGTACAAATCTTCATGGAGATCATGTTTTTTTAGCCACTAATTGACATTGAGTGAAGACTGTTTTTGAAAATCGTGTTCACCTCACTAACATTTTGGTGTGAGGTATCTACCACGGCTGCTTGTGTATGTTGTCAAAGAGTGACTGATCAGAATCGTTGCCAACTTTGGGTTTACTGGTTTACTTCTTAAGAGGATTATATAACATCCAGAGAACAGCAGAAGCAATGTTTTGATCAAGCTTGGAAGGAGAGAGGCAGCTGCAGTAAAATAGCAAGCTATGTAGTGTTGCAGCAAATCTGAAGAATGTGCAGCAAATTTTGAAGGAAGTTCAAGGAAGTGAACTTTGGTGTCACATGAAAACTAAAACAAGGATATAAATACATCCAGTACCTCAGTATTTTAGAGTATGTTTCGTTACATTTTGAAATATTATGTATAGCTTAGATTTATTATAATTATTTTTTGTGTAAATTGTATGATCCTTTACCACACTTTTTTGTATAAAGACATTTTTCATATTGGCAGTAGTTATTTATTAATATTTAAGAATGTTCATACATATATCTTTTTCAGCACTGGCCCGTAAATTCCTGTATAAATCCATATCTGCCAAACAATGAAAAGTTCCTCTTTGCTGNGGTGTCTTAAAAAGCTTTTGACTTTGTTTAGTTTAATATTTGAGCCGAAAAAGAAAGTCCAACTCAGCAGAGGATCTGGATTTGGCACAGAATAGGATTCTGTTAGAAGATCTTACAATGAGACACTTAAAACTATTCATGAGCTCCTGGAGATTTGTAACTTTCAAATTGATGCAAAATCCTTCCACTCAATTCAAATATGCAGTTTATAAATATGCGGGAAAGTGAAGCATAGGAGAACAGTGGTTTAACAATCTAGAATTATCTTATTTTGCTTGCCAAAAAGTTGAATTTGTCTCTTTTTTCCCTTTTATCACAGGTAAAACTTGTACGTGTTTTTCATTTTATTTTTATAAATGAAAGCAAAACTAAACTGTATAAAAAATGAGGCATCAACAAATAAGATACGGTATTTGTTTTTTGTTTCCAACTTAAAATGGAAATAATTTTTTGAACCGTGATTTTTTAAACAGCCTTTGATGAGCGAGACAACTTAATTTTAGATCACTAAACCTTCACAGCTTACATAAATCAAACTAAGAGCTTTTTTATGTCATCCCTACCATACGTTACATTAATAAAGTATAATACAGTGTTGAGTGTTTTGCATGCAATAGTGATTTTACTGTCTGCATGTTCTTAATTGGGCTAATGACTGTTTCAGTGATGCAGACCAGCAGGTCAACGCTTCACTTTGACTTTAAAACTCTACACAGCAATTTTAAACAGACGCCTAGCTAACTGTGAAATATATTCAGCCTGTAGATTATCATTTTAATTAATCTTGCTTACTTGGTCGTGAAATTTAAACATTTGCTGGGTTTGCTGGGTGGTGAGAGAGATGCTGGGGTGGTGGGATTCGGTGTGACAGTGAGTAAAAGGAGGGCACCAATGTGTCACATGGTTTGTGTGTATGTACGTTGGCATCAGTGCAGGCAAATAGAGATCACCTTCACAGAAACATTGCTATCATCTGCCATGTTTAACATAAAACCCCCAAACAATGTCATCTCGACAAAGTTTGAGCACTAAATTGGCAAATCAAGCATGTCACTAAATTGCAGTAAACTGAGTACTTATGAGTTGTGGAGGGAAGGCTGGTATGGCTGCCCTACTTTTGAAATTGTTAACCCTATTTCTTGAAAAAAAAAAAAATGATAAAGAAAAGTACATTTCCAAATGTTGTACACTAGCTGTACTTTTATGCCCAGTAGTAGTTTTAAACTCTTGAATGGAAAACACATTTTCTATTCAAGCAGAAGAATACATTGTGACAGTAAAAGTAACATAAACAGGTGGTAGTTTGAGGTATGGGAAAATAAAAAATAAAACAGAGAGACAGAAAAAGGGGTTATAAAACGCAATATATTTTGTACTTTTTATAAGAACAGTGAAGCTTTTCTGCAGCACTACAGCATCAATGTGTCCATAAACAGAACCACATTTCTCTCTCCTGACTCATCATTTAATCATGGTATTATCATATTTTGTGTGTTTTGTTCTAAAGCCACTCAACATTGATGAACATTTTTTCTTTATTATTTTAATCCCCCCATTATACTAATTTTATTCCATGCATCCTCTCTGTATTTAATCCTTTGAAACATACCTTTTATACCAGAGGGTAATACAAAATATAACAGTTCAGTGCACCGCTTACTTGGTGCTAATAATCATTTTAGAACTCTGTTCCACCAGCCTGTTGGAGGCTTTATAATTCACTTCCATTGCTCCTTGTATATATATTCTTTCAAAGGTAATAATGGGCTGCTGACTTCCACTGCTTCAAATCTCTAATGAAAAAGAGACATTTTATCTACAGTAATGGTGCCTTCCTGGCTCAACTGGGAAAGAAATAAAATGAAATTTAATGTGCAGCCTGTCATGAAAAGGTCTTGTGAGCCATATGTTTGCAAGAATAATGTGTTCAGATACCCAGCCTGATATGGAATATGGGATATAGCCATGTTGAGTCAACCTTCTTAAAAAGGAGCAGCATCTTCTCAACTTTATTCTATATTATTTTTGTATGTGTAATTTTCATGACTTTATTGCTCATGCTGTTTTTATTTGACATTAGATGAGACTGTATTAAGAAGTAATGTATTTTTCAGCATACAATGCAGTGACAAGCTCACTATTCAGTTCTGCTTCTGGCATCTAAACCCCTTCGGCAGACAGACATATAATTTTTATCTTTTTTTTCAAAGATACTACTTAACTGTTCTTGTAACTGCTTCCGCAACATACACAAGAGCATATCTTGTCTTCCAAAAGCTGTATCAGCCCCAGGAAACAAGTGCTCACAGAGACAGGGTGCTGGAATGGAAGTTTATATCAGTGTGCCTTCCTCTGGGAAACCTGTATTCATCTTTAGCTAGTGGCCTTATTTTGCTTTATCTTTTACACAGTGGTTGTCTTTCATGAAACTATTACATGACATTTATTTTTCATTACGTTTTCATATTTACTGTATATTATTATTATTATTGTTATTATTTACTGATATGTCAATGTTTCTGAATTCTCAATATTTGGTACACCAGCCCTACATATTGCACATGGCTCTTTGCTTCAAAAGATCATATTTTAAATGAACATGACATTTCTTCAGATCCCCATCAGCAAAAAATGATTTATTTCTCATTAGATTCAGATGTGTTTGACAGAGAAACCATTTAAACACTGAGACAACATTTGAAAACACTAAGTTTGGACAATGGCAGCTGTGACACACATATGGAGGAGAGGAATAATTCATAGTTACAAGCCTGGAAATTACTAACATTGTGCTTTAAGAGGACTTTTATTATAAATGGGAACTATGTAAATCAACAAAATTAAATTGTAATGCAGACGATGAAAAAGAAGTAACACAATTGTTTTATATAACTAAATATTAGCTGTTTGTCATGGATATAAAGGATACAGATTCGAAACACTTCATGTTGTATCTATTTCCATGTACTGATGTGCAGTGATGTTGCTATGACTACCAAACGATCTTGCATTCATGGTTGGCACATATAGATTTCTTGAGACTGCTTCCTGAATGGTAACCAAGGTCATTGTGTGGATTTTTCACATTTCAAATGCATCTCTTGAATTGTTAAAAAAAAAAAAAAGAATCACCAACAATTAGACCCTGATGGCAGTTTATGTTTATGAAATTTTACTATAAGTTCGTTGGTGATATATTTCTGCTAAAGTGATGGTTTGATTAATCTCAAAAAGATATTATATGAACTATTCACAGAGTCTCAATAATCAAATACATGCATTGAGTACATTGAGTTTTGCTTCTATCTTTCTCTTCATTGATGCATCAGTAACACGTTTAGAAAAGTACTGCAGAAGCTTTGTCCTCTCTTGTAGTTTTTTGTTTTATATTGCTTCTGGTCATTTTGTGTTTTTTTTTTCTGTGGATGTATTCTCCTTTGGTTCCTCATTTGAATCTCTATTTTCAATAAATAAATAATTATATTTTCACAGCTTTGTGCAACAGTAGGACTAGTATCAGACGTCAATATGCAGACAGTTACTTACACTTAAAGCTTGGGTTCTCTGTCAGAGGCCTGGGAGCTTGGAGGTTCTAACCCATCTCAGGGCTAGGTGTAGTCCAACGCTTCATACTTGAAACTCTATCTTGGATGTTTGCCACTGTAATATGTACTAGTTCTTCTTCTAGTAGCTTGCTGAGGTCAGCAACTTCTAGCCATGATACATTGGAGTTGTGTGATGCCCTTTTTCCAATATTATTTTCCAGTATTGTTAGGTCTTAGCTCTGAATGGGTCTGTTCCCATGTTAATTTGCATTATATGTATTATATTATTATACATTAAACATATTTTATTTTTTTAGATCAAATTACAGGACATTAATAAATTGATTGCCCAAACTGACACAATAGAAACATAATGTTGGAAACAAAATGCCTTTAAATTATGAAAGCAACTAATTCTGTGGCAAGTCTTTCTATATTACATATTTTACTTGCAATGTGGAATAGTAATGATTTCATAATAAGATGTTTTTAAAATATAGAACTTAGCTATGGACTTGTAATAAGTACACTTTGTTTTAACATGTGGATTCAACATGCCCCATTGACTGCTTCATCCTCTCACTTTTGCAGCACGGTGGTGCAACACAAATCATATTTACTACTCAATAAGAACAATTATAATGACATACTCACCAGTGTGATTTTATTTTATTTATTATTTTATTGCAAACTGTTTTTCACTCTGGAAGCATATTTATGATAAGACTTAGCACACACCAGCATTTATAAAAAAATCTCCATCTGTGCTCATTATACACAACATATATTGGCCAGAGTCTGCCATTTGATGTGTTTTTAGTGTCTGCTGCATTTGGCTGTTTGATTTGACACAAACTCTTGGCAGCCCAGAGTTTAAACAGTAAATGAGAGTTTTGGCTGCAGTGGCCAGCAAATAAAATTTGGATGGTATTCCTTCTTCTCCCCTTGCTGTTTTTCCTTCTGGCACTTTGACTTATGGTGTGGTTAGTTTTCACTGCTGGTTTCCTCTTTGGACATGTTGTCTCCTGTGTTTCAGCAATATACACAAAATAAATAAATTAAACTAAAAAACAAATAGAAAACTTAATGTAAACAATACTACTTTAAAATAATTGTCTTTCTTTCAACAATAAGAAAACATTTGCTCGGTTGTTAACCTTAAGCACTGGACTCTTTTGAAAAATGGTTTTACACTCAATGTAACATATTTGTAAATCATTTAAATTTAGGTCTTTATCTAAGGCTAAACGTCATGCAAATATGTGTAATGTTTTCCAATCTGCATAATGTCTGTGACTCATGCAACACAAACAAGTTGTTTGATACAACACTGTTTATAAGATTATTATCAGAATAATGCAACTCACACTAAAGAATCATCTGTGCTTGAAATTATGTTGTTTGTTTTGTTTTTGTTTCATTTTGGATAATATCTCTGAGAACTTGTGGTATACTGCACAACAGAATCACACACGGATATTTTTTTTCAATTCATTAGGTTTTGATTTTATTTGTTTCATCTTGGTAATCTTAATGAAACAAAGCTTGCCCTGAAGAGATAAACTTATCTCAGTTATTTCAGGCTCTCATTTTCTAACCTCATTTTTCTATTATTGATGTCTGCCATATATAATTGTTGTGTATTCTGTAAAAAAAAAAAAGAAATGATATGGTGTTCCAGTTACAGCATTCAGCTGTCACATAGTCTTGTCCATCTGTATCTATAATTTTTGATTGGCAATAAACAGTCTCATGGTTTAATTATTTTTCATAAAATGGCTCAGCTGATTTGTTAAAATAATGGCAGCTATAATTGAAGAGAAGATCTGCAAAGAGAAATAGAACAACAATGAGAAGCATGTATGCTGTGTTGACTAAATCTGGTGAACTACATGAGAGTATGAGGTCAATAAATCTCTTTAGTTTAAGATGTGGCAAATGGAAAGTGAGGTCACACTAAACAATGACTTTGACTTGTCCATTTATTCATTTTATGTGCACGCCTAATCCTCCTCAGGGTCATGGAGGGCTGGTGCCTTTCTCGAAAGGCCACTGAGTGAGAAGTAGGTTTACAGGTTGACAGATCATCAGTCCATCACAAGGCAACATCAAGACAAACAACGATATACAGATACATACCACCTGGAATTAGGCAGGGTGAGACCACTTTTTAGCATCACGCACAAAGGAATGTGACTGTAAGTAAAACAGTTCCTTTTAAGTAAGAACACTCATTTCATGTTTCTTATTTAAGATGACAACAGCTCCCTGTAGTGCATGTGAATAAAGAAAAACAACATGGAGTGCTACCTCTGTCCTATGTGGAACGGAATCAAGTACATATTTGTCAGTGAATTTTCTCCTGAAATGTTATTATTGTCCCACATTATCATTCAGAATTGAAGCCTATATACAAAGAGTCACATTGTTACAGGTTAAACAGGTTATGGATATTTCTACTTACAGTAATATGTCAATTAAGCAATGTATTGTGATAAATGTCCCTCCAAAAGAAGAGTCATTAATTTAGTCCACATGGATGATGAACGCGTTTTAGGAAATGCTGTATAATTTTGTTTACACAGAGCTTCTGAATATAAAATAATTAACACAGTGCAATGCAATTTATTGTTTAATCAACATGGTGCAGTTTTAGAAAAAAAAAAAAAAAAACTATCCAATACTGTCTAATTTTGGATGGGTTTTTATTGAAAACACGTTTTTACAGTGCACCTTTAATAAGTTAAGTTTCTGAAGAGACACATTCAAATACAGAAACCTTAATGCCTTTTTTCGGACTCTTCAAACTACAGGAATGTGCAAAACCGAAACTCTTTCCAAACTTTTTGCTTTTTTTATTTGTCAAGCTATTCGTAAAACATTTCCAAAGTTTTATGGAAACAAGATTGTACAAGAATAACTTTTGGCTAATTACAGGCCATTTATGGAAAGAAAAGATCAAATAAGTGTTAAATGAAACAACAGGTTTCTAACACCTGCTGTGCCTGAACCTTTGAACAAAATGCATAATGTAACTGCATAACTCAAGATCAATTTAAATCCAGCTTATGGCAGTTGACCCACGCTTAGCAGTTCAGAAAACACTTTGTAGCAGTAATTAGGGACTAATGGGATGACTACTGAAATTGGAACAGCATGCCGAGTCTTTCAGACTATCAAACCCATGTATTTTTCAATCAGCAATATACCCTGAGCTTTCATATTGCATTTATTTTTCTTCATCTTATTCCTGGTTGCCTGTTTTGTCTGTGTGTAATAAGGCAACTTAAATTATTTTAAATTGCAACCATTTTTTTTTCTTTTGTGGGGAAAAATAAAAAATAAAAGCTAAAAAAGACGAGCATGAGCCTCTAGCTGACATGACAGATGTTCAACACTGGCCTTATAAGCTTTATAATGTCAAAATACAATCATTTTTCAGCCCTTAACAGTTTTGTACTTTCAGCTGAGTAGTGATATCACTTGACACTACTTACTGGACATTGTATCCTCTTCATACTATGCATATATTATCAACTATATCTAAATGTCTAACACTTTATAAAGTTGTTTTTCTTCTTTAGATGGACGTTTTGTTGTCGTCCCATATCTTTATTGCTGTATTCAAAAATGCATCTTTCATGCAATTACTTATCCAAATGTTCTAATTTGCTGATAATAAATTTATATTTAATGTTTTGACTTCAACAGTTTTGTCTTAAAAGTCCCTTGATGTCCTCGCTTTTGTTTTTCACATTAAATCGCATGAACACACACGTCAGATTTGTTGTTGTTTGTTAATTTTATTTTGGTTCCTCCCAACTCCTCCTAGCAACACAGCTCAATATTAAAAGCTAAAAAGGGAGCCATAAACATATGGTATTGGTTTCCAAGTGCAACGCCACTGACATTTTAAAACTTTTTTCTTCATAAATAAAAGCCACTTCACAGCACTAAATCTAATCCAGCAAACATGTGGCCAAGAATGTGTTTTGAGGCCAAGCTATGAGTAATGACGCACATGTGTGAAAGGCCAGATCTAACCACGGGGAGCTAAACAAGCAAGCTTTAGGTGGCTTGACCTTTGAACCAGACCAAAGATTGGTGTGAGGGAGCTACCTCTAATGAAGGGCTTCTGAGTGGAAACTGCTGTACCTCCTGTCATTTCCAGAAATCAGTACTAAAATTGAAAAGAAAAGAAAAAAAATCTGTGCAAAATAAAGATTCTTTTCAGACTTTCATTTTAATCACAAGACGCTGACTGAGAACATATGCTTTTTTTTCAGCAAATCCTCACTTAACACTTCAAATGACACTTGAAAGCTGACCAGTCTTCTTCTGTTAACCATGAAGCAAAGCTGTTGAAGAAGTTGTGAGAATAAAGAACTTCTCAAAAACTGGGAAAGGTCAACATTTCTAGCATTTTAAGGTCAAAAATATATCAGCTATTTTTCTCCTCAAGTTCAATACTTTTGATCTTTATTCCAGTCATCATTATTTTACTTTAAAAAAAAAGAAAAACTTTTACATTGTTTTTTGTTTGTTGATTTGTTTTGTTTTGCACTGAAGCCCATGTGAAATCGCCTGCTAAAAAAGAAAGTAAATCCACTTGAAAGCCTCAAACATTATCACTTCATTGCTAATGTTTTCCCTAGCTGACTATCCAAAATACCTTTTGTGCCGGCTTGGCTTGACCCTACTATACTCTGTTACAATTACTGACACTGTAAACTTTTATTTTATAATCTAAACGTCAGGTCAGGTTTCTGAGAAAACTGGTGTGAAACTAAAGTTTTCAAAAAAAGAAGTCAAATGAAGTTTTATAGATATATGCATACCAGCATTGACCATGACAATAACACATATGCTCACACTGCCTGCAAGCTGGCACACAGTAGTGTCAGAGCTTTTTTCTGCCCTTGCTGGTTCAAAAAGCTCAGCATCAGATGAGATGATGGATTACTCTGTAACCTCTTTGTACTTGTGTGAGAACGAAGCCAGCTGATGATTTTGTCATATCTGACTCTGCTGTTTTTAATCTCTGGACAGCTTTGAAATAATAATCTGTTTTAACCAGTGACTGCTGAAATTAGTAAATTTAATTAGTCATTTTGCTTAGCTCAATTTTTTTAACCTTCCTTGCTAACCTTTTGATGAAAACATCAGGACAGCTAATAAATATCAGATGACAATTTTTTGTTTTGTTTCCAAAATTAACACATTTGCAAATCAAAAAGGATTGTATTGCCATCTGCTCACTACAGCAGGGCCTCTGGCATGTGAAGCACTGATTAACTTTGGGGATCAGTGTAATTAAAATTTTGAGCTGTTTTTAATAGAATATTTTAGCAAAGCAAATTTCTTTAAGAATCACATGATGAGGGCAAATTGTTTTAAAAAACTAAAAGAAACTGGATTTTTGAAATGTTACCTTTACACAATAAATCCTAATTTTCTGTTCACTTTGGTCTCTATGGATGAATAATTCACCATTTAAGAAACAACCAATCCATAATTTGAAATTCATTCATTAGATTTTTGTCTTTTATTGGCATTCCAAGCTGCATACACACCATTCAAATGTTCAATATATTAATAGGTAATGTATCTATGTTAGGTCAGAACAGCTTTACGTAGCAACATATTAGCCCTACAAACCATTCAGGATCACTATTTAATGTTTAAGGACATAATGTGTTAAAAAAATAAAAAAATAAAAATAAAACATAAATAAATAAATAAATAAATAAATAAATCCTCATTAAATAGAGTATGTTTGGATAGTGTTGCTTGGGGCTGTTTTGAAGTTAAAATATATTCCCATTAGAACTCAATGACACTCAGATGTCCCTGACACTGTGTGTGTGCAGATCTGTGTGTGACTTTGTCTTTTTAAGCATGTTCCTGGTAAAACCTACTGAATCCCCAGACAAAGAGTAAGATATGTAAATTTAACAAAGTAGGCCAATGTTTGAGACAGTTGACATGTAACCTTTCAAAGTGTTTAAACTCATGATTGTAGGTCTGACTAAGTCTGAAGGAACAAATGCTGAATTTTTGATTTTTCCACAATTTTTCACATAAAAACTGAACCCCACAGGGGATATAGAGAAATGCGACATCAAAGAAGGATTTCATCATTGCATTTCCCCAGTTATTGCGGCCTCACGCATAAAACACATGCAGCTTTCTGCCCATTCTATTGCAAGATAATCCTCAAGTTTCCCCTGCTGAGACATCGGAAAGGTGCATTTGTGTGAAACTGCATACTGAGCTACATAGCTTAATGATTCAGTGAGCATTATGATATTATATTTCTATACAAACTTATATTAAAAAGTTACTCTCGTCTTTTGGTGTCTCATTTCCTCCTGTCAACCTGTTGGTATTTCTTTTTTATTTAGATTTGTTCTGTTTTTATGTCATTGATTTCAAATAAATAATTAATAAATAACTCTATATATGAGGAAACTCAAATAGGCAAATTGTTGTAAGTGGCTCAATGACAATAATAATGCTGGGTGTTACTTCGTCTGTCTGCACTACCCATTGCTTTAAAACAAGACAAATGCTACTGTCTGATGAGAAAGTTAAATCTTACCACACACTAGGATCTTGCATTAACATCTTTATGCTACATAAATAAGAGCATTGTTGGAGGAATATTTGGTGCTATCAGGTGACGCTTGCCAGTTAACAACAATTGCCTGTTAAACCATAACACCTGAATGCATATTCAAACTTTTGCAGGACCTTGCAAAAATAACTTAGAGTCGCTTGAATCAACTCAGGATCTCACAAAAGTCTGGAGATATTTTGTTTAAGTAACTCAGGATCATTTGGCTCACAACATAAAAACTCAGTAAAAGGTGTATTGGCAGGATTGTCATGATTTCAAACAATAAGAGTTTAAATAGGTTTAGTAGGAGCAAACAATTAAAACAGCTAAGCATCAGTCACAATGACTCAAATGACTGTGTGCAAACATGTATATACATCCATATATGTTTTGTTTTGTTTTTTCTGTACAAACTGGCTTCAGAGACCAATAAGCCAGTTATGGTGGACTATGTTGTCTATAAGGACAAAAGCATATCTGATCAGGAGCCACGTTCCTTGTGTCTGTAACCTACAGGATCAAATATATCTGATTCTGTTTATGTTTAATATTAAACCTTGTCAAGGTTTTGTGCAGCTAAGGACAAAACATTTAATGTTTTGTGAGTATACTGACAATAAGTTTAATAAAACATGTCCACCTTTCCTGATTGGGTGTTATGTGTTTGACATTTTTGTCCCATACTGTTAATATAGACTATGTTGTTTATCCAAAGCAAAAGCACATTTTTTTTACTTTTCTAAAAACTCACTCTGGGATTTTGTATGTGTGAATGGTTTCACGTGAACCATGGCAACCATTGTGCAAACTTTTTGTGACCAAGGCAAAGCAGTTTTTAGAGTTTATTAAAATGATGTAGATCTTTGTTAAAACCTGGCACATTAGAAGACAACCATTTGTTGAAGTAGCTCTTACTGAATACTAGAAAATTTCTGAACTGTCCTTGAAAAATTTAGCAACACAGAAGCATTAATGGTAGGCCTATTTCAAAACACACACCCAAGTTATAGTAACATCAAGAAGAAGGAACATGAAAGACTTGAGGCATACCAAGTGCTGGAAGAGGAAATAGAGAAGTTGGGGAAAGTCAAGCCTCAGTGGTACCAGTGATCACTGGAGCAGTCAATGCTATGACCTCCAAATTTGGAGGGTGGCTCCAGATCCAAGGAACAACAGAGGAGATTATTGTAAAAAAAAAAAAAAAAAAAAAAAAAAAAAA